>CAUYSK010094477.1:0-12080 GCA_963575035.1 Avahi laniger | reverse complement strand
GCTCACGCCTGTAATCCTAGCACTCTGGGAGGCCGAGGCAGGAGGATTGTTTGACCTCAGGAGTTCGAGACCAGCCTGAGTAAGAGCGAGACCCCGTCTCTACTAAAAATAGAAAGAAATTATCCAAACAACTAAAAATATAGAAAAAAATTAGCTGGGCATGGTGGCGCATGTCTGTAGTCCCAGCTACTTGGGAGGCCGAGGCAGGAAGATCGCTTGAGCCCAGGAGTTTGAGGTTGCTGTGAGCTAGGCTGATGACACGGCACTCTACTCAGGGCAACAGAGTGAGACTCTGTCTCAAAAAAAAAAAAGGATGAAGTGACAAAACACAGTCCAAAACTGAATATTCATCAAAAAAAGCCAACGGTGTCTGTTTGGTGGTCCAGCGCTGGTATTATCCACTACAGCTTCATGAAACCTGGTCAATCGATTACAGCAGATGTCTGCTGCAACCAGTTGGACAAAATGATGAGGATTCTTGCAATTAAGCAGCCAAGACGGGTCAATAGACACAGGCTAATCGTCTTGCAAGACACCACTTGACCACATGTTGCACAAACAGCACTGCTCAAACTATAGTAGCTGGACTTGGAAACTTTCTGCCATCCACTGTATTCACCAATCTTGCACCAACTGACTACTGCTTATTCCAGGCTTTGGACCACTTCTTGCAAGGAAAAATATTCGATTCTCAACAAGCTGCCGAAAATGCCTTTTGTGACGCCACTCGCTCTCTAGGCTTCTTCTCTGCTGGCATAAACAAGCTGCCGTTAAGATGGCAAATTGTCAATAGCTTAGGTGCATACTTTGATTAATTGTACTGTTTCTTATTTGAGATATAATAAACTAAACTTTTGATTTGAAATCAGACATTTCCTATTTAATGACCTAATAGATTACATTCCTGGTCTCCGGTTCCTAGGTCTCCTCACTAAGCTAGAAAATGAAGTTCACTGTGTCTGCTCCCAAAACATCACCCCCTCGATGCCAGTGGCAGGCACACTCTCGCTCTCTCTAAGCACCTCCAACTAGAAGTATCCTGTGAGAGACAGAAGGACCGAGGTGAGAATGTATGAGGGCTTAATAATAATAATAATTAGGACAACATTTATTGAATGGCCTACCATGTGCATCATACTAAATTCTTTAGATACTTCATCTCATTTAATCACCCCCCAGCAACCGTATGATTGAATTATCATTATAATTAATTGTCACCAGTATTCTCATTTTATAGATGAAAACTCCAGTCTCAGAAAGGTTAAGTAACTTAAGGAAGGTCTGACAACTATGTATGTGTAGATTCAAAATTATAATCCTGGTTGTTGATTTTAAGGGTACAGGGAGATGCCTCCAGCACTGGGACGGAGCATAGGAAAAGGACGTCCCATACTTTGGTATCGAAACTGCTAATTTAAAACAGGCAAATGATGAAAGGAGCCACCTGAAGAAGTGATCCTTCCTAAAAATGGGCAAAAGGTGAGGAGCCTAGGAGACTTGGGGAGGCATAAATCTAAATAATGTGTCCAGGGTTACCACATCATTAAGACCCAAGTAGCACAACCCATTGTGCTGGAACATGTAGAAAGAACAGAGGCATTGGCGAAGAGGCTGTAACTTTCACTGAGTTTTCGAAGGGCGATTTGGCATCTTTAATTAGCAGCGAGTAGGGAAAAGGGGATGACTGGACTGGCCAATGTGAGTGCTCTGGTCCATCAGGCAGATAAATTTCTAAAGTGGAAGTGAGTTCATTATTCAGCAGTTACTTATTGAGCATCTATCACGTTCCTGGGTTTGGAGACAAGATACCATAAAAATGTACAAGGCAGAATTTTCGTCTTTAAGAAGTGCCACTTTAACAGGAGAAACAGGTGGGCAAAGATAAAACATAAGTGTAGCTGTGGGAGGGCTGCACGTGTGTGAATGTGTGTATGTGAGTGTGCACATGCATGTATGCACATGTGTGGAGGGTGTGTGTATGCACACGTGTGGTGGGTGTGTGTGTGTGTGTGTGTGTGTGTGTGTGCATGCACAGAGAAGTGGGAAATAAGAAGGCCTTGCGGAGGTGGAGATGATGGGTTGGGTCTAGAAGGATGAGAAAAAAGAATTCTGCTAGGTGGGGCGTTTTTGGCAGAGGTGGTAGAGGCCTTTCCAGCCAGAGAACATACCAGGGGAAAAGACACCAGTGTGCATGGAGGACTATGGGGAACATTTCTGCCTTGGACATAGAGTTCATGTTAGGAAGCCGAGGATGAGGGTGGGGAGATTAGGGCCAGACTGGGTCTTGTTTGGATCTACCTCTAGGCCAGCGGTCCCCAACCTTTTCGGCACCAGGGACTGGTTTCGTGGAAGACAATTTTTCCATGGATCGGGGAGGGATGGGGGATGGTTTGGGGATGATTCAAGTGCATTACATTTACTGTGCAGTCAGACCTCTCTGCTGATGATAATCTGTATTTGCAGCTGCTCCCCAGCACTGGCATCACCACCTCAGCTCCACCTCAGATCATCAGGCATTGGATTCTCATAAGGAGTGTGCAACCTAGATCCCTCAAATGAGAAGTTTACAGTAGGGTTCATGCTCCTGTGACAATCTAATGCCGCTGTTGATCTGACAGGGGGTGAGCTCAGGCGGTGATGCCAGTGATGGGGAGCAGCTGTACATACAGATGAAGCTTCGCTCGCTTGCCCACTGCTCACCTCCTGCTATGCGGCCCAGTTCCTAACAGGCCATGGACTGGTACCACTGGTACCACTGGTCCATGGACCAGGGGTTGGGGACTGCGGCTGTAGGCTATGGAGAGGCATTGGATGTGAGGATGTAAGATGGGTGGCTGAGCACAAGTATGTGTGAAGTGTGGTGGAAAAATGAGCACAAAAAGGGCCCGAAAAAGAGCCTAGAGAATTACCTTCTCTAGGCACTTTCATTTTGGGTACAGATGTTTCAATCGAATATCTCATACACTCACTCTAAGACACTTTTATTATTATTTTAACAATTGTCACATCAAATATAAACTTGGAAAATGTTGAAGACACTGCTTTTTCAGACTGATTTGGAAGGCATGGCTACTCATCTCCCTGACCCCATTCTCTCATGGCCCCTGCCCAGGGGAGGCCAAGCCTCAGGTTTGACTTCTCTCTTTGGTCCCCAAGGGAGACCACTAGTTGGCTGATACTCAATGATCCATCTGTTCTGCATCTAGATCCACAGTCCATCAACTCCATTGATGAGTCTACCCCAGGGCCCTCTTGGTCAGGTTTATCTGTTGATTTCTTCATGCTTTCAACTAACAATTTTGCCCATGTTACATGTCTGTTTAATCTACAAACATTTTAACCTACCTGTGCTCTCTCCAGACTAGCTAAGAGTTTCTGAATTAAATTCAGCACACAGGATTTCCACTTCTGGTCAAGATAGACCAACAGAGTTCACACCTTTCCATCATAATAAATAAGTAAACTGATCAAAAAAAATTAAATAACTGTTTTCAGAGACTGGTTAACAGGCATTTTGCGAGTATGATCCTGAGACAATGGAAACAAAAAGATGAGTCAAGTGATCTCCATGGATTTGTGTCTAGAGGCATATTCTGGACTGTAATGTAAGACATAAATATCAAGTAGAGCATAGTGGTTTTGCTGAGTTGAGGAGACAGAAGTCAATGTTCAGAGATGCTGAGGTAGCAGGAAATGCGGCTAGAGTTCTGGAGAAGGGAACATTATGCAAAAAAAGAGCCCCCCAAAATTACATAAGGGTCCCTTTGGATCTTTGATGAATTATAAGCCTTGCTTGTGGAGGCTGAAACTCCATGAATTCAGACAAAGAACAATTGTGGAATTTAAAGTTGGATAGTTCCCAGAGTTAATACAGGTGAGGAGATGTTTAGGCTCCAACAGAGTGGAAAGTTCTTACTGATCACCCAAGGCATTCACTAGATCTGCCCTAACAAGGATTTAAACAAGCATTGAAAGAAGGAAGCTAATCCTTTGGAATTTAACTTCCTGATATAAAATTCTCAACCCTCTTTACTGAAAGACAACAGCGTATACTCAACAGCATAATATTCATATTTAGGTTAAAATTTAATTAAAAATTACCAACCACTGCAAGAATCAGGATAAGGTTACTTAAAACGAAGAGAAAAATCAGTCAGTAGAAGCAGAAATAACAGAGATGCCAAAATCAGGAAACAAGGTCTTTAAAATAGCTACTGTAAATATGCTAACTACGTTCAAGAACTTAAAAAAATTCTCAACACAATAAGGAAAAATAGAAGATACGAAAATATAAAAAAGAACAACATGGAATTTCTAGAGATAAAAAATACAATATGTGAAATGAAAAATTCACTGGATGGGGTTAAGAACAGATTAGAAGAATACATTGGTGAGGTGAAGACACAGCAATAGCAACTATCTACAATGAAACACAGACATAAAAAAGGCCAAACAATAAGGTGGAGATGGTGGGCTGGATCTAGGAAGATGATAAAAAAGAAGTCTGCTAGGTAGGGTGGTTTTGGCAGAGGTGGTAGGAGCCCATGGGACAACATCAAGCAGTCTAATACATATGTAACCCCAGAAGAGAGGAGAAAAGACAGAAATATTTAAAGAAACATTGGACAAACTTTTCCAAATTTGATGAGATCCAAGAACCTCAATGAATCCCAAACAGAACAAAAACAAAAACAAAAAAAACTAAAGGTACATAATGATCACATTGTTGAAAATCAGTGATGAAATTTTTAAAAGCAGCTAGAGAAAGAGGATACTCTATGTCAGAGGAGAAAAACATAACAATACCACAAACTTTTTGTCATAAACTATGCATATTGGGAAACAATGAAAGAAATTTTTAAAGTGCTGAAAGAAAAAAACCACTCTGTCAACCCAGAATTCTATATTCAGTGAGAATGTTCTTCAAAAACAAAGATAAACTGAAGAATTTTTCAAATGAACAAGAGCTGTTAGAATCTAATCACAGCTGAGCTATATTGTAAGAAAGTTTAAAGGAAATTCTTCAGGCAGAAATAAAATGATGCTATATGGAAACTTGTATCTATTAAAAGGAATAAAGAGCACCAAAAAATAGTAAATATGTTAGTAAATATAAAATATTTTTTCTTATTTTGAAAATTTAAAAAAAGACAATGCAATAAATGCATGATAATAATTGCATAACAAATGGCAAGGAAAAATGAAAGTACAGTGCTTTAAGGGTCCTAGATTTTATGTAAAAGAACATGATTTTATTTAAAGGTAGACTATGATGAACTAAAGATATATACCACAAATAAATGATAAATATTTAAAGTGATGGATACAGTAATTACCCCAATATGATTATTATACTGTGTATGCATACATTGATTGAAACATCACTTTGTACCCCATGAATATGTACAATTATTATGTGTCAACTATAAATTTAAAAATTGAATTTAAAAATTACATTAACTATAAATGGTCTAAACATCCAATTTAAAAGTCAGGGATTGTCAGAATAAAAAGGCAGATCCAATTATATGCTGTCTACAAGAAACCTGCTTTAAATATAAAGATAGGAATAGTTTGCAGGTAAAAGAATGGAATCAAATATATCTTGAAAACAATAATCACAAGAAAACTGGTTTGACTGTCTTAGTATCAAAAAAGTGCCATTTAGAAAAAGGAATATTACCAGAGATTAAAAACAAATATTTAGTTATAATAAAGTATACAACTCATCAAGAGGACACAAAAATCCTAAATATGTATATCCCTGCTAATACAGCTTCAAAATACATGAAGGAAAACTTATAGAAGTGCAAGGATAAATAGATCCACAATTATTGTTGAAGATTTCAATATTCCTCTTAACTATTGAAAGAACAGGTAGTAGGTAAATCAGCAAAGATAGAGAAGACTTGAGCAATATCACCAATTTGACCTAATTGACATTTATTGAATATCTACACAACAACAGCCACAACAGAATGCACATTATTTTCCAATATACATGGCACATATATCAAGACAGGCCATTTTCTGTACCATGAAAAAGTCTCGATATATTTTAAAGGATTGAAAACAAAGTATGTTTTCTCACCAAAATGGAATTAAACCACAAATCAATAACAGAAAAATATCTAAGACCCCAGATATGTGGAAATTAAACAACATGCTTCCAACTAATTCTTGATTCGAAGAGTAAATCACAGGAGAATTTAAAAATATTTTAGCTGAATGAAAGTGAAAATTCAACATAATAAAATTTGTGGGATACTGGTGAGGTAGGGCTTAATGGAAAACATCTGTCTTTAAATGCTTCGTTTAGGCAAGAAGAAATTTTTTTTATCAATATTCTAAACTTCCATCATGAGAAACTGGAAAAAGAAGAGTAAATTACACCCAAAATAAATGGAATGAGAGGAATAATAAGGAGCAGAAATCAATGAAATAGAAAATGGAAAAATAGCTGAGAAACTCAACAAAACCACAGGCTGACTTGAAAGATCAATAAATTGAAAAACTTGTGAGAGGGTTTATCTGAGGGAGAGTACGAGAGAGCGCACTAACAAAATGAATGAAAGAGAAGCCTCATAATCACAGATGTGAGAGAAAATAACAGCCTAGTAAGGGAAAGCAATGAACAACTTTATGTCAATAAAATCAACAACCCGGGTGAAATTGGCAATTGCTAAAGGAAACAACTGACTAAAGAAGAAAGAGAAAAACCTAAATAGCCTTACACGTGTTATGAATGTGTTTCTTGAACTCTGTCAATGGTATCTCATCCTTAGGATTGTTAGTGTTACCTGTTGTGATCTGCTTTGACTGATGATTTGCAAAGAACGTGACCAAATAAAACGCTTTAGCTACTTAATCCTAAACTGGTAAGCACATATAGAGCAAAAAGCAGTAAATAAAGTTATGCTTCCCATGACATTAAATATGGATGCATACTAACAAAAAATACTGCATCTCCTGACCAGTCACAGTAAGGGCACACACACACAGAGTCAGGGAATAAAACCCAGCATGTCACACAACCACCAAGCCACTTCCCACTGAGCAACTCATGTCCTTGCCTCCCTGTGTGTGGGTTGTACAGAGATCAGAGGACATCTAGTAGTGGCTGAGGCAGAGAGAAAGACTAATTCAGGGATTCAGGTTGTATACCCCATTTCTACCTTTAGGTTAGCTTTAGCCACTTAGCTTTTAAAGAACATAATTGCTTGAATGAATAAATGCTTAATTAAGTAAGTTGTGTGGTTTTTCAGTTCTGTTTCTGCTAAAATCTGTGTATAACTGAAATTAAAACTTAAATTGGCAACTCAAACACAAAACATATTTTTTAAAGAAACAGAATTCATAATTTAAAAGTCCCCCCAAAAAACAAAACAACAAAACAAAATACTCTAGATGCAGACGGCTTCACCAGTGAATTCCAATAAACATTTAAGAAAGAAATAATATCAGTTTTAAAAAAATAAAACACTTTTCAAAAAAAGGAGGAAGGAATATGTCCCAATTCCTTATGAGACCATCATACCCCAAAACTAATACTACATAAAGACCTTATAATAAAAGAAAACTATAGAGTAATATGACCCATGAATATATACTCAAAAATCCTTACAAAATGTTAGCAAATAGAACTAGCAATATTTTAAGACATAATATGCCATGCAAAAGCAGGGCTTATCCCAAGAATGCAAAGTTGTTTTAATATTCAAAAATTAATCAATGTAATTTAACACATTAATACGATGAAGGATAAAATTCATATATCTATTCCAATAGCTGTACAAAAAGTATTTGAAATTTTTCAGCAGTAATTTGTGATTAAAATTCTCAATAAACTAGGAATAGAAGGGAACTTCCTCAACCCGATAAAGAGAATCTATGAAAGTCCTACAACCTGATAAAAAGGGTAAATGAAAAAAAAACTGTATACTTTCCTTCTAATGTCAAAAATAAAGGCCGGGAGTGGTAGCTCATGCCTGTAATCCTAGCTCTCTGGGAGGCCGAGGCGGGCGGATCCTTTGAGCTCAAGAGTTCGAAACCAGCCTGAGCAAGAGTGAGACCCCGCCTCTACTAAAAATAGAAAAAAATTAATCGGACAACTAAAAATACATAGAAAAAATTAGCCAGGCATGGTGGCGCATGCCTGTAGTCCCAGCTACTCAGGAGGCTGAGGCAGAAGGATTGCTTGAGCAATCCACCACGACACTGACTCTAGCCTGGGCAAAAAGAGTGAGACTCTGTCTCAAAAAAAAAAGGTATAAGAACTTATAAGTGACTTAGTGATTTTAGCAAATATCATTTACAGTAGCATCAAATAATAGGAAATACTCAGGAATAAATTTGAGAAAATATAAGTAAGGAATGTACTTTTGAAAAACTACAAAACATTGCCGAGAGAAGTTAAAGAAGACTAAATAAATGGTGAGCTATAGTCTGCTCACGGTTGGAATACTGCTAAAATGGTGATCCACCCCAGATCGACCAATAGAGTCAAAGCAATACCAATAAAATCCCAGAAGGCTTTTTAAACAAAGCAATTGACAAGCTTATTCTAAACTATATATGCAAAAGACTTAGAAAACCCACAATAAATTTGAAAAAGAAAAACAAAGTTGGAGGACTCATATTACCTGATTTCCATACTTAATACAGTAACCAAGAGAGTATGGTACTGGCATCAAAGTAATCATATTGCCCAGTGAAACAGAATAAAGGGTCAAAAATAGACTCACAGATACACGGTTGATTGATTTTCAACATATTTCAATAAAGGAAAGGACAATCTTTTAACAAATGGCACCGGAATGACTAGATATGCATGTGGGGAAAAAATGAACCTCATTCCCTACTGAAAATCACACATAAAAATTATCCCAAAATGGGTAAGATTCCTAAAAATAGAAGATAATACTACAAAACCTATAAGAAAACAGGAGAAAATCTTTACAACTTTGGGATAGGTAGGGATTTCCTAGCTGGAAAGAGAAATCAAAAACCACAAAAGAAAAAATTCATAACTTGGTCTTTCTATCAGTCTGCCAGGGCCGCCCTAACAGAATACCACAGACTGGGTAACTTACAAAAAATTTATTTTCTCACAGTTTTGGAGGCTGGAAGTCCAAGATCAAGATTCGGTTTCTCCTGAAGCCTCACTCTTTGGCTTGCAGACAGATACCTTCTCACTGTGTCCTCACATGGCCCTTTTTCTATGCATGAGCATCCTTGGTGTCTTCCTCTTTCTGAAAGAACAGCAGTCTTCTTGAATTAGAGCTCCATCCTTATGACCTCGTTTAATCCCAATACCACCTTAAAGGCCGCACCTCCAAACACAGTCGCATTGGGAACTAGGGTTTCAACATATGAATTTGGGGGGGACACAGTTCTGTCCAACACAGTCTTCATCAAAATTAAAAACTTCTGCTTTTTGAAAAACATCTTCAGTAAATGAAAAGACAAGCCACAGGCTGGGAGAAAATATTCCTTTTACATATATCTGAAAAAGGACTTACATCCTTAATTTATAAAGAGCTCTCAGAACTCAAAAATAACAAAAAAATATTCAATATATCCAAAGAGATGCTTTGCAAAAGACCTATGAATGGCCAATGAACATGATGCCCAACATCATCGGTCATTATGGAAATGAAAATTTAAAACCACAATGAGACATAACTACAAACCCATTAGGAAGGCTAATATGTGAAAGAATACATATTAGCTAAACATTAGGCTAAAACACAAGAATGGGAAGGATGTGGAGCATTGTAGGTGATAGAGAAAATGTTATGGCTCTTTCAGAAAATTCTGGAAGTTTCTTATAAAGTTAAGTATGCATTTGTCACATGACCCAGCAATTCTACCCCTAGGCATTTACGCAAGAGAAATGAAAACATATGTCTATACAAAGACCTCTACATAAATGTTCATAGCAGCTTAATAAAAACCCAGAACTAAAAATTGCCAAAATGTACATAAACCAGAGGGTGGATAAATAAATTATGGCTCGTGTATATAATGGAATCCTGTTCAGTAATAACCAGAAATGACTATTGATATGCGCAATCACATGGATGAATCTCAAAATATTATATTGAATGAAAGAAGCCAAGTAGGAAAGAATACACACTTATGGTTCCATTTGTCTGAAGCTCTAGAAATTCCAGAAACAACAGATCTATGTTATAGTGGGAAAAAAAAAAAAAAAAACAACAAACTGATCAGTGGTTGCCTAGGGCTGGTTGCAAGAGCGCTTGGCTGGGACGGAGCATATGCAAACTTCTGGAGGTGCAGAAGTGTTCCATATCTTGATTTTGAAGTTGTACGTGATTGTATATATTTGTTAAAACTCATTGCTCTGTAAATTTTAAATGCGTGCATTTTCCTGTGCGCACATACGCATGCACACGTTATACCTCACTAAAGCTAATAAAATGGATTAAAACAATTTTTTTAAAAAATCCAGCCTGGCAAGTTTGACTTTTTGCTCAGCAACTCATTCCATAAACAATGTTGGTAATTTTGACCCTCTTCAGGGGTTTCAGTTTCTGTACTGGGGACACGTGGGAATTAGGCTGAATTTGTGACAGGAGTCTGGATATTTTTATTGAGTGAGCAAGTAACAGAAATTGCATTTCTGCTTTTTAACAAATGAAAAATATTTTCCCCAAACCCTGCAAAAGGCTCTGCCAAGAACTGAGTTGGTCTCAGCGGGGTAACTTAGAAAGCCTCGTTGAGGCCTCCCATGACCTAGAACGAGGGGAAGCTGTCCTTTTCCAAACTTTGACAAGCTCACCAGTAATTTGCTTCAAAACATCTGTAGTTCTTCCTGACTTTTGCAACAATGTTCCACAGAAAGCTCTTCTTTTCTTTTCAAAATACTTCAGAATTTACTTTGAAAATAAAGGTTTTATTCCCGCTCCTGGAATTTTGAGTGACTGATTTCAGAAATGGTTTCAATTTCCATGCCTGTCATTTTAGACCATAATAGGTCCCATCAACTGTTACATGATGTCAGTTTGCTTTATTTTTGTTTTGTAGGGAGGGGGGTTGATGGGGAGGAGAAGGGGGTTAAACTGCCGGTCGGAAAGTGGCAGATTTGTCTGATTTAGTTATACCCAGATGTGCCTAAATATAAGACAGAGGAGAATAAATACTGAGTAAGAGTTTTAGTGAATTTATGTTGTATTTCTCATAAATTCCTGTGGGTTCCTTTTGGCACCAGAATTTGATTTATTATTCTCTGTTCCTTTTTAAATAAAATCTGATGCAACAGTTAAGGGCCAGTGTCAGGCTAGCAGCCTCTACCTCTGATCAGCTGCTGCTACACAAAATAAATCAATTCAGCAAGTATTACCAGAGCATCTACTGTATACTTAGACTTTTAGTGAGCCCTGTGGAGGGCTCAGGGGAAAAAAGTTCTGGCTTTGGGGAGTCTGCGATTAAAAGGAAACATGAATGGCAGCTAGACTTTGAGCCAGAAGAGCTACATTTTAGTTAGGATTCCTCTATTTAATTACCAGTATTAGAAGAATTTATTTAACTTCTTTGTTAAATAAATTTTAATGAACTTCAGTGTCTTCACTTGCAAAATAGGAAAAATGATTGCTATTTACTCCATAGGGTTGGGGTGAGCTTCAAAGAAGATAATGCTTTAGATGGTACTTTTTAAAATATAAGTGCAATAAAATTGTAAAGTTCGATTATTAGAATATGATTGGGGAGATAAACCTCAGCAAAAAGTACACAAAAGTATTTATGATTTATTTCCTCAAAAACAGGTTAGGGAAAATAATAGATTCTATTAACTTGAAAATCATTAAAACAAGATTTTAAAACACGAAGAGTTAGACTTCTGGCTGTGATGGAGTAACTTGGGTCAGACCAAAGTTTTCATTGAGATCAAATTAAAAAGCTGGATAAAATATTTTTTAAAATCTCTTTGAAGAGTTGTAGTGTTATAGTACGGAGAGCGAGAAATGACCATTCACAGACCAAATTAAGCCGAATTATGAGTCTTTATTAGCTGGCCAGCGACCACTCCTGCCCTGTCAGAGCACAGGTGCAGAGAA
>CAUYSK010094476.1:0-32627 GCA_963575035.1 Avahi laniger | reverse complement strand
AGAGTCTTAATTTTTTGTCTGGGCTAGAGTGAGTGCCGTGGCGTCAGCCTAGCTCACAGCAACCTCACACTCCTGGGCTCAAGCGATCCTCCTGCCTCAGCCTCCCGAGTAGCTGGGACCACAGGCATGCGCCACCATGCCTGGCTAATTTTTTCTATATTTTTTTAGTTGTTCAATTAATTTCTTTCTATTTTTAGTAGAGACGGGATCTCGCTCTTGCTCAGGCTGGTTTTGAACTCCTGAGCTCAAACAATCCGCCGGCCTCGGCCTCCCAGAGAGCTATGATTACAGGCGTGAGCCACCGCGTCCGGTCCCAAAGTGATGTTTTGATGTATGGATACATTGTAGAATGATGACATCAAGCTAATTAACATATCCGCCACCTCACATACTTACCATTTTTTTCGTGGTGAGAACAGGTAAAATTCACTCTTTTAGCAATTTTGAAATATGCAATAAATTTTTTTAGTGTGAGTATATCACAAATATTGCGTGGGGCATACTTACACTAAAAGTTATTTGTTGTATATCTGAAATTCCAATTAAAAAGGAGATCATGCATTTTATCTGGCCACCCTAATTGAAAAGTGAACAGAAAGGCCCTAAAAAGTCAAAAGAGCTATCAGATACTCTGAGATAACTTACCCATTTAAAAAGTACTCCCTAACCTATTTTGTCATCTGGTCTCTCTGTTCTCCAAAGCAAATATGTATGGCTGTGCACAGAGTGCTCACAACATCATTCATAATGTTGACATCAAGATTTACTTATTTATTTTAAACCATTTTCTGGCATATAGCAGTAGTGTCTTATTCTAACAAAGTCAGCACATTATGACAATTTTTTGACAGATGGAATTAAGCAGCTTGAGGAAGGGGGTCTTTTTCTAGTTCATAACAATGTGTCATGGATAGTGGTAACCCTTTACCCATTGCAGATTAGCCATAAAATGTGCTGGAAGGTTTTTCAAATCATGGGTTGTGACCCACTGATGGGCTGGGAAATCATTTTAGTGGGTCATGACTAACATTAGTAATGATGATGATGATGAAATAGAATAGAATATCTGTGTTCCATGTGATAAATGTATTGTTTGGAAGTTTTGATTCAGCTTTATATGTGTGTGTGTCTACTGTATGGTGCTAAAAATATATTTCTGATTGTGTCTCACTGTCAAAAAGGTTTGAAAGACACTGATGTGGTGGTAAAGAACCTGAAATATTGAGACCAGCAGATCAGGGTCCAAGTCCTAGTTCTGCTACATGTTTGCTGTGTAACGTTAGGCAAATTACTTGACCCTTCTGGGCCTTGGTTACCCCATCTGCAATTTGGGGATAATAATTGTACCTGCCTCAAGGGTTGTTCTGAGAATTTAATTAATTAATCCATGCAAAGCACTTAGCACAGGGCCTGGCATGTAGCAGGGGATCAATGCAGTTTTTGCTGTTATTATCAGTGATTAGCCGAGAGCTGAGGGGGTTGGAAGAGACAGGCTCATTAACTGTGGGTGAACAGTGACAGCTGATAGCCAGATGTGGAAAGAAAGAGAATTCAGAGTAATGCAAAAACAGATGAGACACAATAAAGGATATTCATATTGATGACCCCGAGTCATCAGGAAAAGGTTAAATTATGCCCAGAATATTCCACTGAATAAGACAAATTTGTAATACATTTAGAAGTCTTTCCAATGAAAATAATCCAAATAAACAGAGTTTGAACACTTTATAGAAAATATAAGGCAATTAGACAATTAATTTATACATAAGTTTTGTTTCCGCTGCAAGTCCAGTTAAATGAGGTATTCCAGTCCTAAAGTTTTGGTGCAAGCTAATCTTGACTCCCAGACAGGTTGCAGGCTCTCTGAGGGCATAGACTGAATGTTTCATTCCTTGTGGATCCTTTGTAGAGTCAGTTTGGAGCTAAGTACAGAGTTGTTATTCCTAGGGTCCCCATTCCCCAGGCTAAAATGTAAGGGCAGCTCCCCCCGACCCCCGTAGAGTAGGGCTCTTTTGCGAATTGGATCAGGTACTAGCCCAGCACTGTGGATGGAAGGATGGTGGTCTTCTCTTTGTCTTGTTTCTAGCTGTCTTTGGGAGATGAGAGATGGGAGCAGGGGCAGAGAGTTTGCAATCCTCTTCTTCATAACATTTTGCTGCTTGCTAATATTAATAATTGACAGGTGCTCTTGTGTGTGTGTGTGTGTGTGCGCGCGCGTGCACCCATGTGCACACGAGAGAGAGAGAGAGAGAGAGAGAGAGAGAGAGAGAACATGCGAGAGCGAGCGCATTATGGCTTCAGAGCCTTATTAGACTGGTGGCTCAAAATTCTTTTGAGTGTGAAGATTTCTTTTAAAATAACAATCATTTTTTACTGAGCAGATCGAAAAGCTAATTTTGGGAGACCCTTGATAAAGAAATTTTTGAGAATGTATCAACAATGATTTTCAAATCCATTTTGGCTTTGTGGCACAGCAATCCAACATTCACTTAGAAAGCCCAAGTTTTGAACACGTGTGGAGACCCCTTTTTAATATTTGCAGCTTTCACGAGGTACCTCTTCCCATCCCACCCTCCCAACTGCCACATTAGTAATAGTTGTGCTATTAGAATATGATGACTGTGGAAAAAATAATCAGCAAAAAATAGCTATGAATTCAACAGCACTTTAAATGAATTCATCATAGCTACATCTATCTACATTAAAAATAGAGCACACATATCAGTAAGACATATTACTTTAATGTATTGCTGTGATAGCTCCCTGCACTCTTCCTTCTTTGCAGTTGCACAACTTGGAATTATTTTATTTATTTATTTGTTAACTAATTTAATGCCTGTCTCCCCTACTATACTGTGAGTGCCATGAGATCAGGGACTGTCTCAATTTCTCCTAGCTCTCGTTACTCCAAGGCTCAGTACAATGCCTGGACCCTGAGAGATGCTTATTAAATATCGACAAAATGGGAGCATGAATGATGCAGCTGCTTTTGCAGCTTCTGGGCTTTTCTGTGGTTCTGGTGGTACCAATCAGAGGTGAGCTTTCCAAAGTCTTGCCAAAGGCAGGTGGCAATGCCCTCCTAGGTAAAACTGCACACGTGGTTGAAAGTGAGAGAAAGCATGTGGGTATTGAACATTGTCACTAGAATAACTTTAATCAACAAATACATGTACAATGTATAACTGACAGATATAACAGGGGACTTATATTAGTTGCAAGGGTGAGAAGATGATGCTTGAGCCAAGATCAAACTGGCATGTAAGATGTGATTACGTGAAGAAACTTATCTGGACGGAGGAAACTGCAGGAACACACAGGCCTTGCAACGGGAAAGACAGGGGTGTGCTAGAGGGACAAGGGAAGGCCATTAGCACCCACTGAGGAAACTGATGGTAATCATTGGACTCTGAGAGAATTTGTGGTTCTCGGGATATGACACTTAAGTTTTATTTCTTGTTTCGAGTTGGTAACATGTGCGTATGGTACGAAATTCAAAAGCAACAAAAGGCAAAGAGTGATGGGTGTATTTCCCTCCTACCCAGTCAGTTCTGCAGCTGCCAACCCAGTTTCCTTCCCCGGAAGAACTGCTGTTGTCAGTTCTTAAGGTAAAATTTATGCTGAAAAAAGTTCGCAGGTTCTGTTTGTGTGAAATGAATAAATAAATAAATAAATAAGTAAATCAATATTTTTTTACTTTTCACTCTCCTTGAGATATACACCAGTGCCATCTTGTTGACCATCCTTTCTCACTTCTTCCTCTGCATGTGTGCACATATGCACACACGCAATTTTATCTAATGGGACTGTAGAATATAAGTTTTCATTGCGGACACCTTTCTTTAAAAAATATACGGCCTTTTTTCCTTACATCTTATACTGCCCCCACAAAGGTAACCAACATGAATAACCTGGTAAGTATCTTCCCATGTCTCCCTCCATGCTTGCATAATTATATGGAACATTTATATTGCATATAAATAAGGGATGTTTGGGTCATTTGATTTTACAACAGTACATATAAGTACAGTATATACACTACCACATCTTGCTTTTCTCACTTAACAGTACACCATGGAAACCACCTCATTCCTTTAAATGGTGGCATAAAAGGCCACGGTTTGGATGTACAATTCACTCAGCCATACCCCCTCTTCACAAAAATATCTTCCATTTCCAGTGCTTTTATTTCTGTGGAATAGATTTCCAAGAGTGGTATTGCTAGGTTGAAATGTATCTAAATATTTAATTTTAGTAAATAATGCCAGACTCTGCTCCAGATAGGCTGTAATGATTCACTTTTCTACAAGCAATATACAAGAGTATACTTGCTCCAACATTTCATCATTCATTTTTGTAAAAAAAAAAATTAGGATAACCCTTCAGTTTGTTATCATCTCTTTGTTGACTCGAATTGTGAAATTTTTTGTTTGTTTGTTTTTTGATTTGTTTGTCTCAGTCCGTCACTTGGCTAGAGTGCAGTGGTGTTCTCATAGCTCACTGTAACCTCAAACTCCTGGGCTCAAGCGATCCTCCTACCTCAGTCTCCTGAGTCTCCCAAGTAGCTGGGACTAAAGGCATGTGCCACCATGCCTGGCTAATTTTTTTGCATTTTTAGTAGAGACAGGGTCTCACTCTTGCTCAGGCTGGTCTCGAAATCCTGAGTTCAAGTGATCCTCCTGCCTCGGCCTCCCAGAGTACTAGGATACAGGAATGAGCACTGCGCCTGGCCCAAATTGTGAAATATTTTGAACATTGAAAATACTTGAATAGATTCACCTTCGAAGCCAGAGCCCTAAGTAGGAAAATGCTTTGACTTTATGCATTTGAACGTAATGTAACTTGGGTTAATAATCAACATGATAGCTACTATTTTTTGGAGAGCTTCTGCTACATCCAGTATTTGCTAAGCATTATCTCATTTAAACCTAGGAACTGTTAGCAGATACCCTTACTCTTTCCATTTTACAAATAAAGAAATTTAAGAACAGAGAAATTGAGAAATTTAACAAAGGACACACAGCCAGAAAGTGGCAGAATGGGTCCGTTTAAGTTCAGCATGGAATTCTCATCTATAGTACCACTGCACTTTGGTTTGCGTGTATACCTTTGGATTACTGGAGGTTGAGACTAGGCCTGACCTTCGCAAAATGTATACCTTTGCCCTTTAGAGAGACAGTGCAGAATGGACTGGAGATACAGTCAAGGTCCTGAGTGCCTTGCGTTTGGACCTGGCCAACTGGATGTGGGTGGCTCTGTTTTGCAGCTCTTAAGAGGGTCAAGCCCCTCCTGAGGTGCAGGAGTGTCCCCTAAGCCAAGGAAGGTCATGATCCCAAGAAGAGAAGCTAGAATCAATGTGTGCAGCGTGCACTGGGAAGCTGGATTTTTATCTCCTGTCCCCAGGCAAAATTTCTATCATTCAGGAACTGGAAGTCTTTCCTAAGTGCTCTTCCTCCACAGCCACTTCACTGCCAGAAACTTTCTAGCATATCTCAGCAAAATAAGGCAGGCAAAGAGCTTCTGGGAAAAAAGTCTTGGAGCAAGTAATCACCAGACCTTGAGTCTGTTTTCATTCCTGCAGCTCTGTTTCTGTGACGACAGAACCAGATCGGGATGCATTCTTTAAGTCACTGTGATAGCAGAAGTGTTTATGTAAATGGATTCGTAGAGGCCATTAATTTCCTCAGCACAGCATTCCAGCCAAATTTTCCTTGTGAGAGAAAGTGAAGGACACATTACAATTTTACCCCAAGAGATACTTATAAAGAGTTAATCAGATGTAGATTGGTTCATCAAATAAAGGGAATCACTGATATTAATACTTTGGCTGGAAATTTTTTCACCTTGAAAGGATAATCAAAATAACTATCATTTATTGAGCACCCAGTAAATGACAAGCGATTTGCATACATTATCTCATTTAATCTTCCCCACAACCCTAATGAGGTAGGTACATTTACAGTGCCCATTTTGCAGATGAGCCAATTGAGCTTGGGGGAATTTAGGTGGCTTTCTGCCTAAGATCATATAGTAATAAGTGGTGGGAGCTGAGACTGGAAGTCATGAGTGTCTCAGCCTTTCTTAGCCTCACACTTGTCTCCTAGCCTGCTCAGGCTTCTGCAGCAATCTCCTTTTCTTGGGCAGTTACATCTAAGCATCATCAGACATTCATAATAAGAACAGTTTCCACTTATCAAAGACCTGCTATATGCTAGGCATTTCACTTCTATCCTACACAGTCTTCATGACTCTAGACTCTAAGCTTTATGTTCTTGATTCTTCACCACTTCATCTCCAGAGGTAAATTTTCTTTTGCAGAACAAAATTACATGGTTCATATTATTATATTTGCAAACATGACTGTTTTCACATAGCCTTTCACAGATGGGCCTTGTGTCTGAATCTTGGTAAGTACAAAACAAACTTAGCTCTTTACTCTTCTTATCTCTGGGCCTTAAGGAAAATTATAGAAATTAGGCTGACCTGCCTGTTGACCAAAGTCCTCAAGGGAGATTCTTCCTGTAGTGAAAATGAGTAATGATGATTGAACAATTTAGGGTTCAAAGATGGGCAGTGGGAAGAAATTTGATTTTCAAGATAGGATCTCTAAAAGTCCCAGTTCTCCCATTTGTCAGCTGTATGTCCTTGCATAAGGTATGTGCAAAATCTCTGTGAGCTGCCTAAAATGTAAGAGGTGATCAGAATGGGAATACACATGTCCTCAACTAGCCTTTTTTTCTTTTTTATAGCAGAGCCAAGGGCTGCAGGCCCCCGTAACTTAGAGGCAAGCCTTAAACCTCGCCCTCTTTTGCCTACCAGACTCTAGCTTTCTCTGCCAATTCTGCCTGAAATGCCCACCGTTGAGAGCAGTCAGTGGTACTCAGTCCTGACTGAACATTAGAATCATGTGGGGAGCTTACAGAGACAACTATCATTTATTGAACACCCAGTAAATGATAGGCAATTTGCACACATTATCTCATTTGATTTTTAGCACGACACTAATGGGGTAGGTACCATTACTGTACCCATTTTGCATTTGAAAGACAAGTACTGTCGACCAAGAATTTTACATTGAGCAAAAATATCCTTTGTAAATAAAGGAAAAATTAAGACATTTTCAGATGAACAAAATTAAGAAAAATTTGTTTCTGACATGTAGTATAAAAGAATGGCTAAAGAAAGTTCTCTAAACCTAAAAAAAATGATGGAAGAATCAGGAAGGAAGAACAATGGAAAGAGTAAAAATAGAGATAAGCAAAATAGATTTTCCCTCTCTTCACTTTTCTAAATTATGTTTGACAGGTGAAGCAAAAATTATAATGCTATCTAATGTGATTGTTGATGTATGCAGAGGGAATATTTAAGACAACTGTAATATAAATAGGGAAGGATTAAGGGCCATAAAGGAAAGTTAACTTTCAACACTGCACTTCAACTGGTAAAATGACACTAGTAGATTGTGGTAAGTTTTGTATATAAAATGTAATACTTAGAGCAACCACTTTTTTAAGTGCTTTATACAACTTTTCAGTTGTATAAAGAGGTATACTCAGAAACACTACAGATGAATAAATATAAAATTCTAAAAAATGTACAAGTAACCCATCAGAAGACAGGGAAAACAAAACAAAGAAAAGAAAAACAGAGAGAATAAACAGAAAACAAAAAATAAAATGGCAGACATAAGCCTTAACATATCAATAATTATGTTAAATGTCTTGTATGAGTTTGTTATATATTCTGGTTATTAATTCCTTGTCAGGTGGATAGTTTGCAAATTTTCTTTCTCATTCTGTATGTTTTCTCTTCACTTTATTGTTTCCTTTGCTGTACAGAAGCTTTTTAGCTTGATATAATCTTGTATGTCTGTTTTTGCTTTTGTTGCCTGTGCTTTTGAGGCCTTGCCTAAAAAATCTTTGCCCAGACCAATGTCCTGAGTGTTTCCCCAATGCTTTCTTCTAGTCATTTTTAAAAAATAGTTTCAGGTCTTACATTTAACTCTATAATACATTTTGAGTTCATTTTGTACATGGTTAAAGATGGGGATCTATTTTCATTCTCCTGCATATGGATATACAGTCTGATTAAAAATGGGCAAAAGACATGAATGGCCATTTCTCAAAAGAAGACATACAAATGGCCAACAGGTCTATAAAAAATGCCTAACATCACTAATCATCAGGGAAATACAAATAAAAATAACAATGAGATATCATCTCATCACAGTTAGAATTGTCATTATCCAAAGACAAAAGAAATAACAAATGCTGGGGAGGATGTGAAGAAAGGGGAACACTTGTACACTGTTAGTGGGAATGTAAAGTGGTACAGCTATTATGGAAAACAGTATGGCAGTTTCTCAAAAACTAAAAATAGAACTGCCATATGATCCAGCAATCCCACTGCTGGGTATATGTCCAAAAGAAAGAAAATCAATATATCAAAGAGATATCGGCACCCCCATGTTTATTGCAGCATTATTCACAATAACCAAGACATGGAATCAACCTAAGTGTCCATCAGTGGATGAATGGATAAAGAAAATGTGTTTATATATACACAATGGAATATTATTCAACCATAAAAAAGAATAAAATCTTATCATTTGTACCAACATAGATAGAACTGGAGGTTATTATGTAAGTGAAATAAGACAGGCAAAGAAAGACAAATATCACATATTCTAACTCATACGTGAGAACTAAAAATTAAGGCAATTGATCTTACAGAGCTGGAAAGTAGAATGAGGATTACCAGGAGGCTAGGAAGAGAAGGTGGAACAGGTGGATGAAGAGAAGTTAGTTGATGGGTACAAAAATACATTACACAGAAGAAATAATTTTTAGTATTTGATAGTACAGTAGGCAAATGAGAGTTAACAACAATTTATTGTGTATTTCAAAATAGCTAGAAGAGAAGAATGTAATGTTCACAACCTAAAGAAAAGAAGATTTTGAGGTGATGGATCTCCTAATAACCTTGATTTGATTATTACACATTGTATACAAGCATCAAAATATCACATGTACCCTGAAAATATGTACAACTATGATACATCAATACAAAATATAAAAAATTAAATGTAAATGTTCTAAATGAATCGACTAAAAGACAGATTGACAAAGCAGATTAAAAAACACAACTACATGCTGTTTATAAAAAAAATACTACAATTTCAATGACGTAAGTAGGTTGAAAGCAAAGGATAGAAAAAAGATATACCATGCAAATGTAAATTTTTTAAAGTGAGGCTGCTTTTGTTCATATCATATAAAGTGTTAATAGGTTTCAGAGCAAAAAAGATCTCTAGAGATTAAGAGAGTCACTGCATAATGATAAACATGTCAATCTAACAAGAAGACATAGTAACAGTAAATGTGTATTCACCAAACAACAGAGCTACAAAACACATGAATCAAAAACCAAGACACTGAAAGAAGTAGACAAACACACAATTATAGTTGGAGATTTCAACACTCCTCTCTCAATAAAAGATATAGAAAAACTCAATAACACCATCAACCAAGAGAATTCATTGATATTCGTAGAACTATTCATCCAACAACAGCAGAATACACATTCTTTTCAAGTGCTCACAGAATATTTGCTATGATAGATCTATCTTGGGCCAGAAAATGAAAGGAATCTCAGAAAAATAATTTCTTTATAAAATCATACAGACTGTAATCTCTAACTACAATGGAATCAAACTAGAAATCAATATCAAGATGATAACAGAAAAACCTCCTAACATTTGGAAACTAAATAATGTGCTTTTAAATAATCCTTGGGTCAAAGAGGATATCTCAAGGGCAATAAACTGTTCATTGAACTGAATGAAAATGGAAATGCAATATATCAAAATTTGCAGGACACAGCTAAAGCAGTGCTGATAGGTAAATTTATAGCACTAAATATACACATTGGAAAAGAGGAAAAGTCTCAAGCAAATCATCTAAACTCCCACCTTGAGAATCTTAAAAGATTAAAATCAACCTCCTTCAACAAAAACCCGAAGGAAGGTAATAATAAAGATAATAGCAGAAATAAATGAAAATTTAAAAGAGAAGCATTAGAGAAAAATCAACGAAGCAAAGAGCTGCTTCTTTGAAAAGATCAATAAAATAGACAAATTTTTAGCAAGACTAACCAAGCAAAAAAGAGAGAAGACAAAAAAATAACCACAATCAGGAATAAAAAAGGGAACATCACTACAGACCCTGCAGACATCAAAAGTATAGATAATAAGGGAATACTATAAATAAGTACAAACACATACATTTGACAATGTAGATGAAATTGACCAATTCCTTGTAACATGCAAATTTTCATAAATCACTCATTAGAAAATAATTTGAAGATCCTTACAATGATTAAGGAAATTGAATTCATAACTTAAAACTCTCGATAAAAATAATCTCCAGAGTAAGATGGTTTCACTTGAAAATTCTACCATGTGTTTAAATAATAATCAATAACAATTCTTCACAATCTTTTCCAGAATAGAAGAGTAGAGAATAATTCTCAATTCATCATATGAAATTGGTATTATCCTGATATCAAAACCAGACAAAAAAACAGTACAAAAAAGAAATCTATAGACCAATGTTCTTTCTGAATATAGATGCAAAAATCCTTAACAAAACATTGGCAAATAAAATTCAGTAGTATATAAAAACAATTAAACACCATTACCAAGTGAGGTTTATTCCAAGGAGTTAAGGCTGGTTCAACATTCAATGATCAATGAATGTAATCCATCACATCAATAGACTAAAGAAAAAAAACCACATGATTATATCAATTGATGCAGGAAAAGCATTTCACAGAATTCAACTCATTTGTGACAAAAACTCTCAGCAAATAAGGGAAAAAGGGAAACTTCCTTAACGTGATAAAAAACATTTACAAAAAACTACAGCTAACATCATACTTAAGACTGAAAGAATGTTTTACCCCAAAGATTGGCAATAAGGCATGTATGCCTACTCTCACAACTCTTATTCAACATAAGACTGGAAGACCTACTGAGCTCAACAATGCCAGAAAAAAAATATAAGACAAACAAATTGGGAAAGACAAATTAACTATTCCTATTTGTAGTTTCCATGATGATCTACATAGAAAATCCCAAGGAATCTACACAAAAACTTCCATAACTAGCAAGTAAGTGAGTTCAGAAAGTCACAGGATAAAAGATAAACATACAAAAATAAGTTCTATTTCTGTATACTGGCAATGAAGATGTGGAAATTAAATTAAAAGTATAAAATCATATGTAACTACTCAAAAATAAAATATATAAAAATCTAAACATGTACAGAACTTGTATGATTAAGAGTATAAAATAGTAATGAAAGAAATCATACAAGATCTAAATTAATGGAGAGGCATAACGTGTTCATGGATTGGAAGTTTCAATATAGTAAAGATGTCATTTCTCCCTGAATTGATGTAAAGATTTACCTCAAATCTTATTAAAATCCCAGCAATGTTTTATCTAGATATAGAAAAAGATTATTCTAAAATTTTTATGAAAAGACAAAGAAACAAGAATAGTTAAAACCTTTTTGAAAAAGAAGAATAAAGAGAAAGGAATCACTCTGCCCTATTTTGAAACTTATTACTATATTGGTACAGTAATCAAGACTGTGATGTTGACTAAAGGGATAAACAGATATTAGTGGAAGAGAATACAGAACTCAGATATAGCATCATAAAGCTCAGCCAACTGATTTAAAAACAGTAATAATAAAATGTTCATAGTAACATAAATATTAATAAACTATTAATAAAATAATATAACAAATAATGATAATTTTTAGATGTACAGAAAAATAGCAAAGATATTACAGAGAGTTCTTGCATAATCTGCAACCAGTTTTTCCTGTCATTATTATTATTGTTATTTTTAGAGACAGGGTCTCACTCTGTCTCCCAGGCTGGAGTGCTGTGGCACAATCATAGCTCATTGAAGCCTCAAAATCCTGGGCTCAGGGGATCCTCTTGCCTCAGCTTCCCAACTACCTGGGATTACAAGTGCAAGCCTCTGCATCTGGCTGTTTCCCCTGTTATTAACACCTTATATTACTATAGTACATTTATTACAATTAATGAATGAATATCAATACATTATTATTAACTTAAGTCTACACAATTCAAATTTTTTTTAGTTTTTACCAAATGTTCTTTCTCTGATCCAAGATACCATCCAAAATACTACATTTCAGTTAGTTTTTATGTCTCCTAGGCTTCTCTTGACTGTGACTATGTCTCATTTTCCTCGGTTTTGATGGCTTTGGCAGTTTTGAGGAGTACTGGTCAGGTATTTTGCAAAACGTCCTTCAATAGGGAGTCATCTGATTTTACTTTTCATTATTAGACTGGAGTTATGGTGCTATGATTTGGATATGGTTCTTCCCCGCCAAAACTCATGTTGAAATTTGATTCCCCATATGACAGTGTTGGAAAGTGGGGCCTAGTAGGAAGTGTTTGGGTTTTAAGGGCGGAACCATCATAAATAGATTAATACCTTCCCTCTATGGTGAGTTTTCCCTCTCATGGAAATGGATTAGTTCCCATAGAGTTGGTTGTTAAAAAGAGTCTGGCTTCCTCAGTTTCTCTCTTTTGCTTCCTCTCTTGCCATGTGATCTCTTTGCACACTTCCACTCCCCTTCTGCTTTCCACCATGAGTTGAAGCAACAGGAGGCCCTCATTAGAAGCCAAACGGATGTTAGCACTGTGCTTCTTGAACTTTCCACCCTGCAGAATTGTGAGCTAAATAAATATCTTTCCTTTACAAATTACCCAGACTCAAGTATTCTGTTATAGCAACGCAAAATGGACTAAGGCATATGAGTTTCTGGGAGGAAGACCACAGAGGTAAAGTGTTCTTTCATCACATCATATCAAGAATATATACTATGAATACGACAACACTGTTGATGTTGACCTTGAACCTGGCTAAGGGAATGTTTGTCAGGTTTCTCCATTGTAAAGTTACTCTCTCTTCCCCATTTCCATCTTGCCCTCAGAAGGAAGTCACTACATGCAGCCCACACTTGTGGAATGGGGAGTTATACTCCACCTCCTTTAGGGTGGAGTATCTAGATAAATTATTTGGAATTTTCTGCCTGAGATGTTTGTTTCTTCTCCTCCATTTATTTATTTATTCATTGATTTATAGAGATATGGACTTATGGGTAACTTTTTGTACTTTAGGATATAATCCAATACTATTTTATTTTGTTGCTAAAAGTATTTCAGCTTTGGCCATTGGGTACTCTTTCAGTTGTCTCCTGTATCCATTTAACAAATCTCCATCATTGTTCTTCTTTCCTTCCTTCCTTCCTTCCTTCCAGTAATTACTTACTTTCTGGCACTACAAGATGCTCTATGTTCACCTTCAATATTTCCTGCCCCAGTCCTAGAATCAGCCATTTCTCCAAGGATCCGCGATTACTTTATTGGAGAAAGGTATTAGAATTCAAGATCTGCATGCTGGATGTGTTCTTTGCTACTAGGGTATCATTGCTTCTAGCCCCTTTCAGCTGATAGAGAAATGAAATCTATGTGTGTATACTAATATGTGTATAGCATTGTGTATATATGTATATTTATAAATATTTCTATATGTAACTTGCTACTTCCTGCTTTAATTTTGCAGTCCAACAACATCAAACTGCCCCAATCTCACCTTAATCTTACCCTGTTGATTGTCAACTCTGAGACCTTATTTATAATCCTACTCTATTTTGCCTCCTCCGGGAAACTTTCCCTGTCATCTCCAGTCTGCATTATGTGACCTTTATCTGTGCTTCCATGGCACATATGCGTTATTTTATCACTGCATTGTTGTACAGTATTTGAAGGACACTTTGTCTCCTCAGTGGAGTGTGAGTTCCTTGTGGGAAGGGACTTGGTCTGATCAATTATTATGCAATCAGCACTTGTCTCAGGGTATGTGTGTTCACCATCTTTCATAAATTGAACACCATCTTTCAGGAATTGAACATACACTGCACAAGTACAACTAAAATTTTGTTAATGAATCAATTTCTTCAAAGAATTGTCTTTCCTTGAATTAAATGGTTATTAGATTTAAATAACTGAGCTGGAGAGTCGTTCTGACATGGCTTAACTGGAATTTAATTGGAGAATCCTGACTTTCAATATAAGCAGAGGCAATGTAAAATTAAAGTTAGTTTCAAAGGAAAGGAAATCAAATCGGTTGGAACGTATTCCACTCCCCCCAATCATGTCCTGCTACATAGCTAGCTAATAGACAAACAAAAATGAATTTCTCCCTGATTTCAGTAGTGAGCCTCAAACATCATCCTCTCCTATGCCAGGTCTTAGAGAGGTCCTTGTCAGAATGTTATTAATGAAAAAGATAGATTCTACCCTCTTTCCACAAACTCTCAGAGTTTGGCCTTGCAAGGAATCCCACTTTGTTTTTGCCTTTTTTTCATATTCATGAAAATAGAGCTTAGCCTTTTTTTCTTTAACTTTCAATCAGTTCTGCAACAATTAATTCCAATTAATGCCTCAATACTCTCTTATCTGTCATGATGAATGCTGACTAGACAAAATAGAGGATAGCTTCAGCCAGTTGTCTTTGGTTGGAAGGATTCTGTTCTGCGCCCCCATTGTCGAGGTGAAGCTGGCTGTGCAATTATCTGCTTTAATGACAAGCCTGGGGCTGAGCTAGGTCAGAGATTTTGGTACCTGGCTGCTTTTTCACAATATTGGGCAGTAATTTTCTCTAAACTGCTGGCGTGGATTTCCCTTCAACTTATTTTGGCATAATTATATTTTTTCAAACCAAAACATATTGGAACTATTTTTAACTGTGGGATTCATGTCTCCAGGATGACATAAAATCCTAATAATATCGAGAAGAGTATCTTGAAAATCTGTTTTTTTCAGGAGAGTTTTATCTTTTGCTTTATTCATGTGACTAATTTATAGTTCAAAAGTCTTTAGCCATTAGGACGATACCAATAGATTTTGCTCTAATAATTCGCAGCGTAAACTTTCCTTTGTGAGAAGACGTGAACAGTAGATCACTATGTAGGAATCGACAGTATCAATGAGCAAGAATCACCTTGTTCTTATTTTTAGTAGAATCAAAAGAGAATTCCCTTCTGAAGGATATACAGACTTATAAATTATACACCAAAATCAGCAAGATTTTGAGAATGTCAGTGAGTTATTGTAAATGATTGCTGCTCAGCAGTTCTGTCAAAGCAGGACCCATAAGAGGGGAGGCGTATCCACCGTAAGGATTTTGCCTTCAAAAACTACCTTTTGACTTATACTTGATATAACTCCAACTGAGGGACACAGATTCATATGAATGTTGGTTGTGTTTTGCAACTGACTATCATAGATAGGAATGCAGAAAAACCTAGCTTTTTAATCAATGCATCAAAATCCGCAAGCTTTTGCTGGCCAATGGTTGATTCTAATATGAAATGGTTGAGAGGAAGTTTACTCATCCCATATGACTCAGATGGGTTCTGAATTTAACAGTAAATGGACAATGGTGGTGGTGGGGTGGAGTGTGTGTGTATGGTGGGCAGGGGGAAGTGGAAACAAATTGCAGCAAAGCATGGCATCTCAGTTCCTTCACTTGAGCTCCTCTTCTTAGCCCCTTTAAACATTCCCTCGCCATATTTCTGCTTTCTGTGACTTGACTTGTATTGTTCTCTGCCTGAGTCCCATCATTCTAGGCAAGGCCCAATTTTTAACTCCTTCATTATACAACTAGAATAGAAACCCACATGTTGAGCAATTTACATGTGTCAAACTCTATGGAAGACATTCTACACACATGATAATGTTTAATCTCTGCAACACATTGAAGGAATAAGCAGTAATCAGATCAGGTAGGGACTTGTAGGCCATGGCAGCAATTTAGAGTTTATTCTGAAAGTGAATGGATGTTATTGGAGAGTTTCAAGCAGGGGAGTGATACAGTCTGATTTACAACATAAAGTGAATTCTCTTAATGTCCTATAGAATGTTGACTAAAAGGGGTCAAGAACATAAGCATGATGACCAGTAAGGGGGCTATTAGAATGACAATAAAAAGATAAGGGTACTTTATGTCAGGGAAGTAGTAATGGAAGTGGTAAGTAGAGTGTGGATTCTGGATATGTTGAGAAGAAAGAGCTGACACTTCTTGCTAATGGATTGGATGTGGAATGATAAAAGAAAGAGTTTTAAGGATGACTCCAAGATTTTTGGCTTGAAGAACTGGGTATATGGTGGTTCAATTTATTGAGATGCGGGACACTGGGGGAGGGTTTGGAGTGACAGTGAAAACTGGGAGTTCAATGTTAGACACGTAGAATCTGAGATGCTTATCAGATACCCAAGTGAAGAAGTCAGGAGCTAAGAAAAACTTAATTGCTGTAATACTTCTCAGTGATGGGGCTAGAATATTATAAGGAGCTATTGGCCTGGGCAGGAGGAAGAAGATCAACGATGAACTTTTCTTATGAGGAACTGGACCAAGCTGCCACTGGCTCTGCTATATCTTCAGTATCACTATGTAATAGAAGTCCTGAAAATCTATTGTAAGACCTGTTCTAGACTACAGTACTGAAAACCATGTAGAAGCAACATGAAATGCCAATAGAAAGGAAAGATGGAGCACAGAGAGTGGAAAAGGGACAAAATTATATTCTGCTTGAAATGAGCTTCCATACCAAAATTTCAAAACACAGGAATAGAACATACACTAAAGAAGACCACCATGGAAATAAAAAAAAATCAGAATATGAATTCATTCAGGATGAAATGATTTTTTGGAAAATTCTGTGAAGGATTTTTTTAGTAAGTATGTTTAGGCTACTCAAAGAGGTAAGCAAACAATTTACATTAAAAATGGCAGGAAATTATGAAACAAGCACAAACTAAACCAATTAAAAATGAGACCTGATGGATGTAAAAGAACCAGTTAGAAATCTTGGAACTAAAAAGTTATTTAAATGTAAAATTCAAGAGAGTGTAAGCTTTGGATTAGACACAGTCAAAGAGAAAATGGCAAATTGCAACATAGTACTGAGGAATTCTAAATATAGTACAGAAAAACATATTTTAAAAAATATAATAGAACAGTGAAGAGATATGGGCTATACATTGAGAGGCTTCAATAAATATTCTACAGGAGTTCCAGAAGTGATGAAGAGAATTGCAGAGTAATAATATTTGCTGATATTATAACTGAAAAGTTTTCCATAAGTAAATACCTGAATTCTCAATTCTGGAGTGCACTTGGGTATTAAGCAGGAAAAATGAAAATAAATTAACAGCTGAATGCATCATAGTAAAACTACATAAAATTAAGGATTAAGATAATATCTTAAAAACTACGAGAAGAGATTGATTACCTATGAAAGAATAAATTATTTATCATTAGTAAAAAGAATTTTATCTTCAAAATGCTAGAGAAAAATAATTTACCTATGAAAGAATCAATTATATATCATTAGTAAAAAAGAATTCTATCTTCAAAATGTTAGAGAAAAATAATTTCAAGAGTGAGGGTAGATGAAAGTATTTTTAGACATGTGTAGACTAATCAAATTTAGAGGTTAGAGATGCATACTAAAGGAACTCTTAAAAGGTGTACTTAGTAAGAAGAAAGGGCAGGTTTAGGATACAAAAACAGTGATTAAAACAGAAATAGATACTATATTGATATATGTAATTAATTGGATATAAAATTGCTTTTTGATGCTTAAGAAAGCAAACATCAAATAGATAATAGATAAAATACATAACATTAGGGCAGTGAGTTTGTAGTTATAACATGCAAGATCTGTGTCAAATTCAGTAAGTAAATAAAAATTCTAAATAATTTTAGATGTGTTAGAAAGAGGCGTAATTTTACATATCATTAAAATATTAGGGATAACCAGTAAACAACTAAAAATATTATCTATCATTTTAAAATCTTCAGAGAAAAAATAGAACATTATAAATCTAACTGAAAGCAGAAAAGGAAAAAATGAAGCAAAGAAAATGATGCTAAACAAAAAGCATGAAATAAGATGAGAGAAAAATTTCTAAAAATGTCAACAATAACCATAAATGTGAACAGATTAAATGCAGCATATAGAAGAAGAGAATATCAAATTACTTATGGAACAAAGTCCATCTATGTGTTGATATACACCTGAAACTAAACCAACAGAACAATGAAGTTAAAGAAATATAATAAATAAATCCCACGTAAAGTCTAGCCAAAAAGGATAGTGGGACAATAATAATATCAAACAAAGTAGAATTTGAGAGAAAAAGCATTAATAAAGATAAAGAGGAACATTACATAAAAATACATCAAGTAGATATAATAATCATGAACTTGCATGCCCCTAACTTGTATACTCCTAACTTTGAAATATATAAACAAAACCTGGCAGATATACAGGGGGAATTTAACAAATCCATAATTATAGTGGGAGATTTTTAGCACCCCTCTCTTCAAAATGGAAAGATCAATTGGAGTAAATGTCCAGGAGAGAATTCAAAATTACTCAGCATATGAAGAACCAGAAAAATTCCCCACTCTTATGGAAAAGATAATCAACAGATGTCAAATGTGAAGATGATGCAGTTGTTGAAATTATCTGACAAAGACTTTAAAGTAGCTATCAAATGCTCTAACAAGTATGGGCAAATGTTTTGGAAGTAAATAGGAAGATAAAAAATCTCAGCAAAGAAATAGAAGACATAAAGAAGAAACAAATGGACATTTTAGATCTGAGAAATACAATAATTAAAGAAAAACTCACTGCATGAACTCAAAAGTAGAATGGAGATGACAGACAAGAGAGTCAATAACCTTGAAAAAAAATCAACAGGAATAATCTAATATGAACAAAAGAGAGAAAAAATATTTCAAAAAATGAATGGGGCTTCAGGAACCTATAGAACAATACTGAACAGTCTATCATTCATGTAATTGTAATTCCAGAAGGAGAGGAGAAAGAGTGCAGGAAAGAAAACACATTGAAGAAATAGTGACTAAAAATTTTCCAAATATGGTGAGCAATATAAACCTAGAGATTGTAAAAGGTCAGAGAACCTCTAGTACTGTCCATAAAAGAAAAAATGATAAATCAGACTTCATCAAAGTTAAAAATGTTGGCTCTGAGAAAGACGCTGTTAGGAGAATAAAAAGCTATAGACTAGGAGAAAATATGTCTCAGTCAAATATCTAATAAAGAACTTATAGCCAGAATATATAAGGAACCGTCAAAATTAATAAGAAAATAAATGAGCTAATTTGATAAAAAGGGCAAAAGATTTGGAGAGAAACTTTACAAAAGAAGATATAAATATGGCAAAATAAGCACTTGAAGAGATGCTCATCATTAGTCATTGCAAGTTAAAACCACAGAGGGACAGCATGACATGTACATTACAATATATAGCTAAGATTTAAAAAAATATTGATGATATAAAGCATTAATGAGAATGTAGAGGAACTGGGACTCTCATATGCTCTTGGTGGGATAATCACCTTGGAGAAAAGTTTGACAGTTTCTTAAAAAGTTAACCATATACCTACATGTGTTCCAGCTATTCCACTCCTCGGCATTTCCCTATGAGAAAAGAAAGTATAGATGCATATGAAGACTTGTACATGAATGTTTATGGCAACTTTATTTGTAATACCTAAAAACTGAAAGCAACTCAAATGTCTACCAAGAGATGAATGAATAAACAAATAGTGGTATATGGATAAAAAAATTGTGGAATATTACTCAGCAATAAAAAGAACATAGATGAGATTATGAATGGATATGTTTCCTATTTTAAATGAAATGATGGTTTACCAGACATATATGTATGTCGAAACTTATCAAATTGCATGCTTCAAATGTATGGTTTATTGTAAGTCAATTATACTTCAATAAAGCTGTTTAAAACAAAAATGAAAATATAACAGAAACCCCAGAGACTAGGGCCAAATTATGAAGAATTTTAGACAACAAAATGTCTCCCTCCCATGGCACAGTTACTATAGTTGTTACTTGGATTCACACACTCACATATATATATATATATATATATAGCCATTTTTTTATAGTTATACAATTTTTATTTTTAAAATATCGGTGATAGACACAGATACATACATATATTTACACACGTTACAAATATAAGAATGGCACAGTCTTAGTTAACTTCATATTAAACAAAAGAAAATTATAAAATAATAATAGCTATTAAAAATAAGGTAAGGAGTTTAACATACGCTCAGAAATATTCTAAGCTGTCCAATGATATTAAGAAAAGTAGGGAGTAGGCCGCTCTTAAAGAGGCTGAGCCATTTTTATTGAAATATAATCCACATGCCATACAATTCAACCATTTAATGTACAATTAACCTTTTAATGTGCATAATTCCATGACTTTTAGTGTATACACTGAGTTGTGAGGTATAGTTTTAACACCCCCTCCTCAATAGAATAAATTTTTAGTAATACACATGAATTAAAGCAAATAATTATAATCAGAAAGAAAACAGTGTAAATTTTTTATTATAGAACATGTTATATATAATTATAGTAAAAATCATAGGAAAATTTTTTAAAAATTAAAATACATAAAAAGTATAATGTAGGCAACTACTAAAGCATACAACTTGCATAAAATTTTATTATTTTGGTTTTTTATGTAGTATTAAAATAATGAACAATTAAAGAATATATTACATGCTAAAGATATTGTTCAAATTCAGTAAAATGTTTTATTTTCTAATGTAGTAAAAATTCCACTATCCCTCACAAATTTTACTCCTCAAATTTAGCACTGTTTTTCACTGATTTAGACATCAATAAAAGCAAGTGATTACATAGAATTACAGAGCTAACTCCAGTTGTTCTTTTTCTTTATAATCAACATGATATAATTTTTTTAAATTTCAAAATATTAAGGGGGTACAAATGTTTTAGGTTACATGAATCATTTTTATAATGCTTGAGTCCTGGCTATAGGTGTGCCCATCACCAAAATAGTGTTCATAGTACCCATTAGGTTGGTTTATTCCCCTCTCCTCATCCTCCCTTCCCACTGGTGACTTTCCACTGAGTTTTACTTCCCCTCTGTATACTTCTGTGCTCATCAGTTAGTTCTAATTTAATAGTGAGTACATGCAGTGTTTGTTTTTCAATTTTTGTGATTCTTCACTTAGAAGAATGGTCTCCGGTTCCATTCAGATTGTTGCAAAAAGGTATTAATTCACCTTTTTTATGGCTGAGTTGTACTCCATGTTGTACATACACCACATTTTATTAATTCACTCATGAATTCATAGGTACTTGGGTTGATTCCACATCTTTGCAATTGTGAATTGTGCTGCAATAAACATTTACCGATATCTGTCTGATAAAATGACTTTTTTTCCATTGGGTAAATACTCAGTAGTGGAGCTGCTGGATCGAATGGGAAGTCTACTTTTGGTTCTTTGAGGAATTTTCATACTGTTTTCCACAGAAGTTGTACTAATTTGCAGTCCCACCAACAGTGTATAAGCATTCCTTTCTCTCTGCATCCACGCCAGCATCTGTTTTTTTTGGACTTTTTAATAAAAGCCATTCTAACTGGGGTAAGGTGATATCTCATTATGGTTTTAATTTGCATTTTCCTGATGATTAATGATGTTGAGCATTTTTTTTTCATGTATTTATGGGACATTTGTCTTTCTTTCTTTTTTTTTTTCCTTTGGAGACAGAGTCTTGTTCTGTTGCCCTGGCTAGAGGGCAGTAGCATCATCATGGCTCACTGCAACCTCAAACTCCTGGGCTCAAGTGATCCTCCTGCTTCAGCCTCTCGAGTAGCTGGGACTATAGGCATGTGCCATTATGCCTGGCTAATTTTTTCTATTTTTAGAAGAGACAGGATCTCGCTCTTGCTCGGACTGGGCTCAAACTCCTGAGCTTGAGTGAGCCTCCTGCCTTGCTCTCCCAGAGTGCCAGGATTGCAGGCATGAGCCACCACATTGGCCTGTCTTTATTCTTTTGAGAAGCATCTGTTCATGTCTTTTGCTCACTTTTTAATAGGGTTGTTTTTTTTTCCTTGCTCATTTTCTTGAATTCTTTGTAAATTCTGGTTATTATCACATTATTGGATGTGTATCTTGTGAATGTTTTCTCCCATTCTATAGGAGGTCTATTTGCTCTGTTGATTGTTTCCTTAGCTGTGCAGAAGCCTTTTTAGTTTAATCAAATCCAATTTATTAATTTTCGTTGCCATGATTTCCATTGGGATCTTTTTCATAAATTCTTTGCCTAGGCTGATATCTAAAAGAGTTTTTCTTACATTGTCCTCTAGAATTCTTATGGTTTCATGCCTTTGATCTAAGTCAGTTATCCATTTTGAATTAATTTTTGTGAGTGGTGAGAACTAGGTGTCCTGTTTCATTCTTCTGCATGTGGCTATCCAATTTTCCCAGCACCATTTATTGAATAGGGCTCTTTTTCCTCAGTGTGCATTGTTGTCTGCTTTGTCAAAGATCGGTTGATTATAGGTAGATGGATTTATGTCTGGGTTCTCTCTTCTGTTCCATTGGTCTATGTCTCTATTTTTGTACCAATAACATGCCGTTTTGGTTACTATAGGTTGTAGTGTAGTTTGAAATCTGGTAATGTGAGGTCTCCAGATATGTTCTTTTGACTTAAAATTGCTTTGGCTATTCGGCCTTTTTTATGGTTCCAAACAAAGTATAGAATTATTTTTTCTAGATCTGTGAAATATGACTTTGGCAACTTCATGGGATTGTATTGAATTTGTAATCACTTTGGGTAGTATAGACATTTTAACAATGTTGATTCTACCTATCCATGAGCATGATATGTTTTTCCATGTTTGTGTACTCTGCTATTTCTTTCCTCAGAGTTTCATAGTTCTCCTTGTAGAATTTTTCAACTCCTTGGTTAAGTATATTCCTAGGTATTTTATTTTCTTTGTAGCTATTGTGAATGGTATTGAGTCTTTAATTTGAATCTCAGCTTGACTATTATTACTAATAGTATATAGAAATGCTACTGATTTGCGTACATTGATTTTGTATCCTGAGACTTTGCTGAATTTATTTATCAATTCCAGGAGACTCTTGGGGGAATCTTTGGGTTTTTCTAGGTACAAGATCATATTGTCAGCAAAGAGCAATATTTGACCTCCTCTTTCCAATTTGAATACCCTTAATTTCTTTCTCTTTCCTAATTGCTCTGGCTAGGACTTCCAGTACTATGTTGAATAGAAGTTGCCGTGGCCCATTTCTTGGGGCCGATGAATGAACACAGAGACAAAAAGACATGGACACACGTAAAGATGGGACACGACTGCAGCCCTTACAGAAAGACACAGATACACAAAGACGGTATATGACTGCAGCAAAAGTTCTTGTTGTAGTTGCTTTATTTATAATACAGCCTGTTTGGCAACTGTCCCACCGCAATTTCTTTGTTCCCACAACAAGGAATCATTCCCAAAGTGTCCTCTACAGAAGTGGTGACAGTGGGCACACTTGCTTTGTTCCAGATGTTAGGGGGAATGCTTTCAACTTTTCTCCATTCAGTATGATGTTGGCTGTGGGTTCGTCATATGTGGCTTTTATAATTCTGAGATATATTCCTTTTACGTCTAGTTTGTTGAGGGTTTTTATCATGAGAAGGTGTTGGATTTTTTGGATGTTTTTTCTACATCTAGTGAGATGATTGCATGGTCTTTGTTTTTGCTTTTGTTTATGTGGAGAATCACATATATTGATTTACGTATGTTGAACCGTCCTTGCATCCCTGAGATGAAGCCTAGTGGATTATTTTTTTAATGTGCTGCTGAATTTGGTTTGCTAGTATTTTACTGAGGATATTTGCGTCCACATTCATAAGGGATATTTGTCTGTAGTTCTCTTTTTTTGTTGTGTCCTTTCCTGGATTTGGTATCAAGATGATGCTGGCTTTATAGAATGAATTGATGAGGGTTCCCTGCTTCTCAATATTATGAAATAATTTCTGTATTATTGGTACCATTTTTTCTTTGTAGATCTGATAGCATTCAGATGTGATTCCATCTGCTGCAGGACTTTGTTTTCTTGGGAGGTTTTTTGTTACTGATTTGATCTCACTGATCATTATTGGACTGTTCAAGAGATCTATTTCTTCTTGGTTGAGTCTTAAGAGGTTGTGTGTTTCCAGAAACTTGTCCATTCCCTCTTTGTTCTCTAGTTTATGCGTGTAGAGATTTACATAGTGTTCATGGATGATGATTTGTATTACTGTGGTATTAGTTTAATGTCGCCTTTTTCATTTCTGATTGAGCTTATTTGGGTCCTTTCTCTTCTGTTCTTGCTTAATCTAGCAAGAGGTCTTTCAATTTTGTTTATCTTTTCAAAGAACCAACTTTTTGTTTTGTTAATCCTTTGTATTTTTTTTTCATTCTATAATTCATTTAGTTCTGCTCTGACTTTCATTATTTCTTTTCTTTTGCTGGCTTTGGGTTTGATTTGCTCTTCCTTTTCTGGTTCCTTGAAGTGTGACATTAGGTTGTCAATTTGTGATCTTTCTGTCTTTTTAATGTAGGCACTTAAAGTTTTGAATTTTCCCATGAGGAATGCTTTTGCTGTGTCCCAAAGATTTTGATAGCTGATGTCCCCTTTGTCTTTCAGCTCAAAGAATTTCTAAGTTTCCGTCTTAATTTCATCTTGACTCAATTAATCATTCAGCAGCAGGTTGTTTAATTTCCATGACTTTGTGTAGGTTTGAGTGTTTCTCTTGTGATTGATTTCTAATTTTTTTCCGCCATGGCCTGAGAAGATCCATGGTATGATTTCAATTTTTTTGAATTTGTTGAGACCTTTTTTGTGGTCTAAGATATGATAATCTTGGAGAATGTCCCATATGCTGCTGAGAAGAATGTGTATTCTGTAGTTTTGGGGTAGAAAGTTCTGTAAATGTCCGCTAGGTCCATTTGATTTAGAGTTTGGTTTAAGTCCTTTCTTTCCTTTCCTTTCCTTTTCTTTTCTTTTCTTTTCTTTTCTTTTCTTTTCTTTTCTTTTCTTTTCTTTTCTTTTCTTTCTTTCTTTCTTTCTTTCTTTCTTTCTTTCTTTCTTTCTCTTTCTTTCTTTCTTTCTTTCTTTCTTTCTTTCTTTCTTTCTTTCTTTCTTTCTTTCTTTCTTTCTTTCCTTTCATTCTTCCTTCCTTCCATCCTTCCTCCTTCTTCCTTTCTTCCTTTCTTCTTTCAAAGAGTCTCCCTCTGTTGCATGGGCTAGAGTGCCATGGTGTCAGCCTAGCTCACAGCAACCTCAAACTCCTGGACTCAAGGGATCTTTTTGCCTCAGCTTCCCAAGTAGCTGGGACTACAGGTGCACACCACCACGCCTGGCTAATTTTTTCTGTTTTTAGTAGAGACAGGGTCTCACTCTTGATCAGGTTAATCATGAATTCCTTAGCTCAGGCAATCCTCCCACTTTAGCCTCCCAGAGTGCTAGGATTATAGGCATGAGCCACCACACCCAGCTATTTATTTTCTGATTTGATGATTTATCAAGCTCTGACAGTGGGGCATTGTGGTCTCTGGCAATTATGTTGGTACTATTTATTTCTTTGCTTAGCTCTAGTAAGATTTGCTTTATGTACCTGGGAGCTCCCTTCTTGGGCACATATATGTTTAGGATTGTTATGTCTTCTTGTTGGATAGCTCCCTTTACCATTATATAGTGACCCTCTATTTTTCTTTACCTTTCTTGGCTTAAAGTCAATTTTATCTAATATGAGAATGGCTAAGCCAAGTGCTCTCTTGTGATTTCCATTTGCATGGAATATTTTTTTCCATCTTTTCACAATGAGTCTGTATGTCTGTCCTTGTGGCTTGGATGTGTTGCCTGGAGAAATCAGATACTTGGGTTGTGTTTTTTCATCTGTTTGCCAGACTATGTCTTTTGAGAAGAGCATTTAGTCTGTTTACATTGATTGATAGCATGGACATGCGGGACATCAGTCTGTTCATCCTATTGGATATTCCCTTATTGATTTGTTTTGCCTCTTGTTTTATTGTTTTATAGGGGTTGTATGTTTGGGTTTTTTTTTTTAGGTAAATTTACACTGGTGGGTATCTGTTGTGCTGATTTATGTACAGTGTCATTCTGAGTATTTTGTGCACAGCAGATCTGGTCATGACAAATTCCCTGTGTTTGCTTCTCTGGAAAGAACTTAATTTCTCTGTGTATTGTGAAACTTAGTTTTGCTGGTAGTTGTTCAGTTTAAGTCGATTGAAGATGGGGCCCCAGTGCCTTCTAGCTTGTAAGGTTTCTGCTGAGGAGTCTGCAGTTAGCCTAATGGGTTTTCCTTTGTAGGTTATATGATGCTTTTGTACTGCTGCTTGCAGAATTTTTTCCTTCATTTTTATTTTGGGCAGGTTTATTACTATGTGTCTTGGAGATGTCCTATTTGCTATGAATCTTCCCAGTGTTCAATGTCCATCTTGTATCTGTATGTCTGAATACCTGGCAATGTCTGGGAAATTTTCTTCAATAATTTCCTCAAATAGGCTTTCCATGCTTTTAGCTCTTTCTTCTTCACCCTCAAGGATACCTATAATTGAAATGTTAGTATGGTACACGTAGTCCCATATCACTCTCAATGATTGCTCAGACTTTTTTATACTCTTCTCTGCCTCTTTGAATCACTGGGTTATCTGGAGAGACTTATCTTCAAGCTCTGAGATTCTTTCTTCTCCTTGGTTTAGCCTGTTGTTACAGCTTTCAACTGCACTTTGAAGTTCCTTGAATGACTCTTTCATTTCTTTAATTTCTATTAATATTATATTCTTCCTTCTGTTGTCTAGCTCTCTACTGACATTTTTATTTTTTTATTCATTGATTTCCTGAGATACTTTTTTGGCTTCCTTTTGTTGGTTTTTAACTTTCTCTTCAATTTCAGTCATCTTATTTGCCACCCATATTCTGAATTCCATTTTTGTCATTTCAGCAATTTCCTTGTGGATGGAGTCCACTACTATAACTCCATTGTGGTCCCTTGGGGGTGTCAAACTATTTTGTTTTTTCATGTTGTCAGGGTTCTTTTGTTGGTTTCTTCTCATTTGGCTTCTCTTCTCCAGGCTCAGAGTTTATGGGTATGCAGGACACCTGTTCTTTGCTGGGGACTTTCTCCAACCAAGTCAAAGAGTGACGGCTGCTCAGGGCTGGGGTTCCTGAGTGAAAGGTGGGATCTTAGGTAGGTTCTACCTACCTAGTGGTAGCAGTAGGGACTCATTTGTGAGGTTTGGGGGTCCGGGCACAATTCTGGAATCTCAGGGGTGGAGCTGTGAACCCAGCAGGGGCCCAGGAACTACAGGGGCAGAGCCACAGCCTCAGGCACAATAAGAACTTGAGAGCTGGCTCTGACAATTTTTGGGGCAAGACTCTCCTTATGGGGGACCTGTTCCAGTAGTGTGGGGACTGCTGCTGCCCAGTCACACAGGCAGGGGTTTCTCTTAGTGTCCCAGGTTCTGTGTAGATGGGCCGGAGCTTCTGGTCCACCACGGTTCTCCCCCAACACCTAGGGCACATTGAAGCAGTCACCCGAGCCTTCTCAAGTGGTGCTTCAGGCTCCCCCTCTATTCGGCTTCCACACCAGGGAGAAGGCATGCTCAACCCCCAGTCACAGGGCTCAGCACAGGGGAGTGTCTGTTCCCTCCCCAGCCTGATGAGGGTGATGCTAGGGTTACTGCTGCATGGCTGGGTCCTGAGCTGACCTGGCTCTGTGCACCAGAGAGATCAGGATATTGTCAGTTTCAGAATCCTGGTATTAGCAGGCACCAGATCTCTGCTGCACCTGCTTTCTGGTGGTATGTCTCTGCATAGACTCTGAACAGCTCCCTGATCAGCCCAGAGGTCTGCAATAGAAGAGGGAGACCCATCACAGATCAAGCTGCCTGTAACTTTTGTTTCTCTGCTAATAAACAGTGTCGCTTCGGGTTGTCTCTATCCTGCTATCTTTATCTCTTTCCAGCAGTGTGAATTATGTTGGATCCCTCAGCTTAATCTTCAAGATGGTGGGTGGTACTTATGAATAAGAATCAGCCATGTCCTGTTTAATTGAGTTGGTAGGTGCTGTGATGAGCTATAGAGTTATTCTCCCTGTCAGTGGTTGATGCTTAAGTGAAAGAGCCAACTGCTGAGAAGTTGTTTTGTGCCTGTGGTAAGCTCTAGTCCCTTAGGTGGAGCACTGGAGCGCCCCAGGCTTTGGGAGGGGCCCCATAGCTTCCAGGGGGTTCCTTGATCTCCACGAAAGCAGAGGTGGGTGGAGGAGTAAGGCAGAGTGTGGTTAGGTTATGCGAGCCTGGAAGGTTCAGAGGTTGCTTTCCTGGCTGCTAGGGGGAGCCACTGGGAGGAAAGTCAGGGCAGGCTCTCCAGACCAGGAGGGCTGTTTGCGCAGGGCCTAAATGCTTAGTTGCTGTGGTGCTGGGTTGGTATGCTCCCTGCTGGAGGACCCACACTAATCCAATAGTGCAGCTTTCCTATGGGAAGGGATGGGTGCTCTCCCAGACCGCCATGTCTCAGAACCCTATGGCATTTCCCATCAGTTCTGTCCACATGGGCTCCCTCACCACCCAAGTCCAGCTCTCAAAGCACTTGTCGTTCGTGTCTGACCTGCTAGTGTGCATTTCTGCGAAATGCCTGCAGGCAAAGAGCTCCCAGATTGGGCCCCCTGGGTCCACTGCAGGTCCTCAAGGGAAGAGGCATGGGCCCTACTCTCTGTGGAGACTTCAGCCTGGAGTATGTGCCTGCTGAAGAGAGGTGGCCACTTGCCAAATTGGCTCAAACTGCTCTCCCAGTTACAATAGGTGGGGGAGGGGCCAGAGTTCCTGGTCGGCCTGAGCACCTGAATATACCATGCTTGGTTCCTATGGCTCCCAGGGCTGGGCTTTTCCTTGCCAGATGGCCTGCCGTAATCCAACAGGGTGGTTTTCCTGTTGAGGGGATAGGTTCTCTCCCACATTGCCATGTCTTGGAACCCCACAGTATTCTCCTGTCAGTTCTGTCCCCGTGGGTTACCTTGCCACCCAAGTCCAGCTCTCAGACCTCTCCCCTGTGTCTCCCAGCAATTCATCTGAGCATGGGGGTTTGGGGTCCAGCCTGCTTATCTGACCCACTGGCTTGCAACTCCACAAAATGCTAGTGGGCAGGGAGCTCCCAGATCGGGCACCCCACCTCCACTGTCGGCACCTAAGGGAAAAGGTGTGGGTTCTACTCTCCGTGGAAACCTCAGCCTGTAGCATACACCTTCTTGAGAGAGGCGGCCACTCACCAAATTCTCAGCTCAAACTGCTTTTCTGGTTGTAGTGGATTGGGGAGGGGTGGGGAAGGAAAAGCATCTGCATGGAAGGAAGTCAGCTCTCCAACTTCTTGAGTCACTCTCCTTGGAGGGGGCCCTCACATGGAATGTCCAAACTTTGGGATCATGCAAGTTCTCCCCACTATTCCATGTTTGCCACCACGCCTGGGCTTGTGGGGGTGGAAAAGCCTCCAAGAAGTTCGGTAGCCCGCTGGTCACTGATGGCATGTGGGAGGAAGGGAGGGAGAGATGCAACACCTCTCACCCCTCATTGGCCTCTGAGCCTCTCTGGGTTTGATCCTCGCTGATATCTTTTTTCCTTTGTCTTTTTCCTTTTCTGCTTTGCAATTTTTCTCTGTGAAGTCCCCCCGGCAGGCTCTAGCATCTCTCTCTATGATCTACTCCTGAGCTGTGTCTCCTCTCCACTCTACTTTATCTGAAATCCTACCTTCACTCCGGGCAAGAGATGCCTCTAGTCAGCCATCTTGCTCCCCTCCACCATGGTATAATTTTTAACTTAGAGTCTACTTTGTAAATGTAGGTATATGTATATTATATATCACCACCGGGATTGTAGTCTGGAAGTGTGCTTGAAGTAAGCTCAAACAATTCCAAATTGTTTAGAACTTACTTCAGAAAGTAATAGCCTATGTCTGGCACCAGCTATTTAACAGAGATTTATCCAAATTAACTTCCTTGTGAAATAAAATGATTATTAAAACGTATGTGTTAAACATCAACTAATTTGAACTCTACATATATTTTATTAAAACTTAATGTTAACCATAGGAAGTTTTTAGAACTTAGACCAAAAGAGGATATTTTGGGGGGAAAAATTAGAACTGCTTGGGTCTGGTGGTAATAAAAATAAGATGGACTTTTCTGGATTTTACTATTTTATATTAAATTCTCTGTAGACAAAATTTTTCTTTATTGCCTACAGGTGATCAGATCATGCCCACTACCCCATGCTTGGTAGGCCACAGCTCTGCCCCAAGCTTCTTAATAAGAAAGTGGCCTGATCAATGTTGGATCTGTGGCCTCCAACTCCATTATTTGTCTTTAAGGGTGCCGGCAGTGAGTCTTGACAGGATGAATTTTTTGGTCATCCTGAGGGCCTTTAGTTGCTTACAGCGTAGGGTGTTTACATACACCACTATGACATAGGTGACCCAAAGGTGATTTTGTTGTCTACCTTTGGGAGGGGAATGTCATTGTCACATGTCACCCATCAAACGCTCTTTCTATCTGAGTTATGGAAATTTAGACCTTGACATTGCTCCCCAACCCTCACCCCAAATACATGTAGAAAAAACAAAGCCCTTTTTCTTCTTGCCTGTGGGACAAAATGTTGAGGAAATTTGTCTTCATTTCTCAGTCCTCACCAGGCCCTTATCTTCCACTGGCTGACCATATGTATACCTGCTGCTCTGGCCCCCAGCCCTGCAGGTCCCCACTTCTCTCCCTTCTTGCTTCTTTTCTTCCTTAACCCCTCCTCACCACAGACACATATGCACATATTTTTTTCACATCTTGCTTTATTTTATTTCATTCATCAATATCTGTACCCTGTGGGTCTCAGATTTACCCTGTGGATCTCAGATTTATCCTCTATGTGATTAATGATTTCTCCACAGCTGCCTCTGGAGATGCTGAAGCTAGTTCTAAGTTTCTGGTCCAGGCTCTGCATTTACTGGCTGCACAGGCCGTTACATGGAATGGTTGGATTCTCCAGTGTCTTTTGTTTTTGATCTTCATATTTTTATTCTCATTCAGCTTGTGGAAGCAAACAAATATTGTTGGCCTTATTGCTCTCCCAGGTTTCCTAGAACAGGAAGGGGACGATTGAAGAGATTTTTTTCTTGAATTTCTTTGAAGGGTTTTTCTTCCCTTCGTGGCCTGCCTCTGTACCTGAAAGAACAACAGAGTAAGCCAGAGGGCACTGGCTTGGGGGAAGAGGAAGGGCTTGTATTAGGAAGGAGAGCTTTCTGAGTAGAGGTGCTGGCTGGGGGGAGGGGTTTGTGTTAGGCAAGGACAGGCTAAGAGTCTTGGGGGGATATAAGGGTAAGAAGAGGAGGAACATGGGTAGAGTCATCTGACCTGGCCACTGTCTTTGGTCTTGCACTGGCAGCGAGTCTTCCTTTCTTTCTTCCCTTTGGTTTTTGGGTTTGGCTGTTTAGTGTTGCGTGTAACTGGTTGTTCCATACTTGTGTTAGGTTCCTTTGGTGTGCAGGTCTTTTTAACCATATTTAAGCCTCCCAATGGTCTAATGCAGGCTCCCACTGTCCTTATATATGCCTTTGCTTGGGTAATGAGGAGCACCACCCTTCAGCTTTGTTTGGTCATCAAGGAGCTCCCCCAGCCAATGGTAGCCCTGGGGTGTCTTGGACATCACAAAGCACCTCTCCTGACATATCCATGGGGGTGGTGGGGATGCTGGGGTGGTCAAGATGCTGTGATTGGAGAAAGGGGATGTTTCAGTAATACTACCTAAAGATCCATTTCAAAATGATCTACTACCCCCCTCATGTCCCCATGTTCAATTCTGGTGGGTCACATGGCAGGGAGAAGGTATTTCCTCCAAGACATTCCCCACAGCCACCTCCATTCAGTGGTTCATTCTATTCTTTGCCACCCTTACCATGACCTTCTATTTTGGATGTCTTATCTAAAATCCCTCCAAGGTAAAGTGATCTTATGTAACTCTCAATGGAGATATAAATCATTTCACTTCTCCCCAACAAATTTCCATTTTGTGTCTGTTTTGGTATGGTCCATGAACTAAGAAAGTTTTCTTTTTTACATTTTTAAATGCGTGAGGAAAAAACAAAACAAAAGCAGAACATTTCATGATATGTGAAAATGATGTGAAATTGAAATTTAAATGTCTATAAAGCTTTATTAGAACACAGATACACTCATTTAATAGAGTGCAATCTATGGCTGATTTAGCACTACAACAGAGTTGAATAGTCGTGACAGAGATTGTATAGCCTGAAACACATAAAATATTTACTATCTGACCCTTTAGGAAAAATTTTTGTCAACTCCTGCTCTATTTCGTTTCATTGATCTATTTGCCTATCCTTATGCCAAAACCACCCTGTCATGATTACTTTAATTCTATAATGAAACATAAAATCAAGTAGTACAGCTCATCCAACTTTCCACTTGTTTTACAAGACCATTTCAGCTATTCCATCCCCTTCACACATTCATATAAATTTTATAATCAACAAATGGGCAAAGGAAATGAACAGAAACTTTTCA
>CAUYSK010094474.1:0-45150 GCA_963575035.1 Avahi laniger | reverse complement strand
AAAAAATTAGCCGGGCATGGTGGCACATGCCTGTAGTCCCAGCTACTTGGGAGGCTGAGGCAGTAGGATTGCTTGAGCCCAGGAGTCTGAGGTTGCTGTGAGCTAGGCTGACGCCACGGCACTCACTCTAGCCAGGGCAACAGAGTGAGATTCTGTCTCAAAAAAAAAAAAAGAGAGAAAGTAAAGACGCCTCCTGAATCATTTCTTCTACCCCCATGTCAATCCACTCCCTCTCTCTCCCTTTAAAAATTATTTTGGAGATGAAGTATAATAGATATTTCCCAGAAGTGATATTTCTTTCATATTGCAGTTTATTTTTTTAAAAGATAAAGAAAAATGTATGGTAAAATATTATATATGCACAGAGCCTAGAAATTGTATTTTATTCTATTCTTCCAAGTTGAGTTTTGTGCTGGTCTTATTTTTATCTCTCCATCTCTGTTTGCCGGGCTGCCTGTTTCCCCCAAGTGTTAATGTAAACACATTTTATTTTGAGACAGATCAGTTCACTTCCCTCTGGAAATCCATCCCTATAATGTGGTAAACCTCAATATAACTCTCTGGTCCGAATGACATTTCATAACTGTGTACAAATCAAACATAGTGTTGATATTAAATGACAACATTTAATGCCTATGTCAACAATTCACTTAAGTCTCATTTCATTAAAACACTCCTGATCTGGGGAGAGGCCGCTTGTCTGAGTAGATAAAGCACTTGACTTTCACCTCTGGTTTCCGGGTTAAAGTGCAGGTGGTGAGCTGTAATTCAGATGGATTTTATAGGTTCTGGCCTAGGGGACTGGAACAGAAATCTAGTTCACATAATCAGGGGAAACCTTGGGTCTCCTGGACAAGTGAACGTCAAAACCAGTGATTTTTGCTTTATTTCCTGTGTTAAGTCATCTTGTCTTTGGGGATGATTCCCCCAAAAACCTTAGAGATCTTAAATAAAAAATTAACCTAGTTAAGAAAGTTAACACAGTTCACACCTTGACTAACTCTCCCTCCGTTTCTTTGCCGACAGCAGGCACAGCCAGCTCTGGGTCCTTCATTCTTTCCCTGAGGACATTTTGAGAACATTTCTGTTCCCCTCTAGCCTTGGATACTCTTCCGTTTCTCCCCAGGACCCTCTTTGGGGCACCGTCTTTTAATGGTTTCCAAAGTTTAATCGGAATTTATGTACCAGTCTTTTATAGACGTTGACTCCTCTGCTTGTTTCCCTGTAGTTAGGAAAGAAGCCCAGCCTGTAGGTCCCTACTCCAATGCCTAAATTAGCAAGGAGGAGTGTTCCCACACTTCCATGGTCATGATATCTCTCTTTGTTGGGGTTGCTCATGTCTTAGGCTGAAGCCAATGGATATACTGTAAGTGGTCTGTGAGGGATACTTGAATAGATAATAATAGTTTCTGCTGCTACTTTAATAATCCTGTAATGTTTCTGTTTCACACGACTCACTGAAGTTTGGGACTTGGTTGCAAATAACCACCTAAATCTTTTTGTGCTACACCTGCTTCTTTGGGAACCCTCAGCAGATGCAGGTTAATTGAGAAGGGGAGATCAGCCTGGTGGCTGTGAGTAGCTGGCGTCTCCAAATGGCTACATGTGGTAAAACTCTGGGATTGGTGCTGCATTTTTACGCACCTGTGTAATGCGGAAGGACCCTGAAATAAATTACAACCCTCTCCGTAGTGGAACCACCACAATGTGAATTAAGTGGCTGTTAGGCTTCTCGCAGGTCTTGATAACTTAGGGAAGGCAATAATTAATACAACCAAGATGACGGCGGGCTGTAATTGGCTGCTAATTATGAAATTTAGACATTTCCCTTCCTTCTATCTCTGGGAGAAAGAAATTGCTCTGGCATATGTGTGTTAGAAGACATAAAACTTGCTGCAGCAGTATTTTTATTTCCAAATTAGTCTTAAAGCTATTTAAAAGTCACCACAGAACATGCTTTACAGAAGCAATTTCATGGCTCCTTTAGGTTTTTGTGTAAATTCAGATAACTGAAATGTTAGCCTTGATTGATTATCAAAAAGGAGGGAAATACAGGAAAGCCGATGGTGAAGTCAGGGAACGGTATAAAGGAAGTTGGGCGGTGCGGGGTCGGGGGGGGACATCATAGTCCCTTAAGTTCGTTCAAAGAATGTCCGTTGTGATTGGTAATATAAGGGGCATTTGAAAGATGATCATTATTTGAGAAATGTTTCTGAACTAGAAACTTGCTAGCTTTGAGTCCCGCTAATACTCACTGGCAATGATAGCCATTTTCCATTCCATGAGATCAATTTGGAACTTGAGCATAATTTTATTTCTGCTTCACAGTTCTTAAAATCCTGTTTGGAAATGTCATTAGGAGGATAAGGGATGTAATGAAAAATACGTTTTCTCATGTACCAAATCAAAGTGTATAGTTATGGAGCTGGCTATCTATACTGAACAACAGTTAACAAAATGAATTGGCTGCTTTCTGCATTTGAAGTTGTGTAGTGTAAAATTCAATGAAACATTCAATAACTGGAAAGATCACATCAGCATCAAGGATACATTTAGCAGGTTTCCTCCTACCATATTACTGGGATAGAAGCACAGTTTAGAACTAGGAATAAAGGCTGTGAATGAAGTTAAGAATTGTGGGAGGCCTGGAGGTAGACAGATAAGTAGGAGTGACTGTGCCTGGAAACCCAGACTTGGATGCAGGCAGAGGGAACCGAATAGAAAGATGGGCCCGTGGGGACTAGTATTTTATAAGAATGGTGCTCTTGTCACATCTTCCATTGTTTTTTGAAACTGGCATCTGTCAGACCCCTCCGTAGGGCAAAGGACCTTATTTTTAATGGTTGAACTTGCTAGGTCAAACTCAGTGACTGGGCCTGATTCCCATGTCGTATGGAAAGATGGAGGGTGGGGTGAAAGAAGCTTTCTTTCTATCCATGGTTTTTAAACAGTTTTTTAGAGCGGGGAGTTATTACGAATGAATGAATGGGTGAATGAATGAATGAAAAAATGAAGGACGATGTTTGTTTTTCTGGGAAGGATTTTATTTGCTATAAAAAGATTTGGCGTAATCTTGTTTTCCCTCATATAAAGTGAAAAATAAAATCCAACAGAATAAATACTTAAGGGGTGTGTATGTGTTTTGTGTGTGTGTTTCACTATAATACATAATGAGATTGTTGAACTCACTAGACTATTTGGAACGATAAAGTTAAGCTGTTTTGAAATATTGCTGCGTTCCACATTGGCTTAGGGGGGAGATACATGTTTTCACATAAAATACTGAGAGCATTAAGTGATGACATTGCTAGGAAACGCACCTCGTCTTCTTAAGCAGTAGATGCAACTTTTAAGAATGCAAATGTGAAAAACTGACGGGAAAATTACAAGAAGCTTACATATTCTTGAATTTTCTCCATCTGAGTTTTAAGTAGGCTGGTGCTAGGAAGGGGGCTGCTTCTGATTATGACTCTTCTAGGAGAAAAACAGTTTTACAGGACTGACCTTAAGTGCAAAATGGATAGTAATTCAAAGCCCTGAGGGGGCTTAAGAAATGAAGTTAGCTTATTGGTTCTGGCAGGGAAAGGGTTGGCTGGTAAGACCATTGAGCCCCTTAGCTGAAAATGCTGACAAGCTGAGCAGAGAGCATGTGTGCTATACCAAGCACGATCATTATTTTCATTGGCAAAATGTATTGCTCACAGTTTTGGATAGTCTGTCCATTTTGTCAGTAATTTAATCTAGGTCGAAAAGGCATGGAGTATAAACTGCTATTGTTGAGCATCCCTGCAGGCATACCTGGCAGGTTCCATTCCGACTTTTAATGAGGAGCCTTGCTTTATGTTGGGGTCCTGCTGGTGGCTTGCAGTATCTATTTTGGGGTATTTTAAGATGGGGGTTAGCTCTTGAAATTGGACAAGGTGCCTGCATAAAAGATGATATGTTTTTTTCTCCTCTTGGTTTCTGCTCCTTGTTAAATTGATAATTAGGTGAGACTTTTAGACAGAAGTAAAAATACAGATGACATGGGATTGTGTCTAAGGTGATAGCTTTCCTTTCAGAGGAAGAATGATTCTGAGGATTTGAAATAAAGAATTTGAAGACAGAAACTTAATACATTTGAGATCTTCTATATTTTTGTAGTAATTTTATTTCACAATATGTGCCAATGATACATGACACCTTGAATAATGTATTTTTATACTCCTTTACCCAAGAATTAAGCCGGTACATTTACGAGATGAGGATACAAGTTGACTTTGTGATATTGCTACTAACCTCGTTCTTTTCTTTTCTTTCCCTGGAAGCCTGTGCTCCTACACACCTGTTCCCCAACATACATTCATCGGTTATTCTTGCCTGGGTAATGTTCCATACTTTCTATGATTTTTCAAAATGTTGCAGTTTACAAGTTGAGAAATGGCAAAATAAAATGATTACTATGTAAATTTTTTAAAGTTTTCTATATTAACAAATTCGATTCTTTAGATCATTTTGGGAATTTCCTTGGCAAAAAAAAAAAAAAAAGCAGTCATTTTTTATGTTAATACTTTGTGACATTATCTTTTAGGTTAACCAAGCAAGTTGCAGAGAGAATTTTCTCAGCTGTTTGCTAGAGAAGGAGACAGTTAATTGTGAAACAGCCTTCATTTTTTCTAATCAGGTTTTTGGCAGAAACTGTTAGGCCATCTTTTTCCTAACTTATCCACACTCTGCTTTTACCATATAGGGATTTTCATAGTAGAGACAGGTTCATATTCTATTCAAAACAGAATGAGGAAAGGAAATAATTACCTTTTAAAAATAGGGATGAGAAGGACTCAATCATTTATAGTTATTATTATGATGTATGTTTATTGAACACTAAATATATGCCAGGCACTAGTCTAGGAAATTATTAATCTGTGTTCAATCGAGAGAAACTACACAGTAATTTGAAGAGGGAAAGTTTACTATAATGACCCATTAACTGTAACAAGGGATTGGAGTAAGGAGCGATTTGCTAGTAAAAAGTAAAGAGAATTCTAAAGAATATAGGAATAGCAGATAGAAGGAGCAGCCATCACTCTGTACTGAAATAGAACACCCGAGAAAGGCTCCCTTCCCAGGCTGAGACCCAGGTTGTGTTGGAGAGGACTCAGCCATGGCTCACTGTGGCAGGGAAGTCGCTGTAGTGCTATGGAACTTGCTGGAAGTCTGCCCTCCAGGATGCTGGGGAAAACTGTTCATGAGAAGGTGTCTCTTTGGAGGCGCTCTGATACAAAGCTATCTGAGGGGATGTGCTGAAGCTACTGGCCACTCCTTGCTCCTGGATGCTCTGCTCTACAGCACACAGGCACTGGGAAATCTTTGCACTGCAGCAGCTGGGTGCTAGGGAAGCCTCACTTCTGTCTGCAGTGCCCCTCCAGTGCCCTCTACTGACAAAGCTTAACCTTATGCCTGAGGGTAAAGGAAGATTTAAAGGGCCCAGATCCGTTTTCACAGAGCAGGCAAAAAGGATGAATTTGAACCCAAGAGACAGTAAAACTGATGACTGGCACAGAAGTCTGTGCTCCTTCTTTTTTAATCCTGAAGAGACTAGAAGTAGTCAAGTGGGATTATTTATCCTGTTTTACAGATGAAGAAATTTATTTAAACTCAGAGAGGTTAAGTGACTCGTTCAGGGTCATTTGGCTAAAAAATGGCAGGTTCACATTTCAAACTTAGATTTGTCATTTTCTAAGGTTCATGTGCTTTCCACCAGCATCTTTGAAATATAGACACTGTCAAGTCAAGAAATTGACAATTGTGCCAAATACTCTTGTTGAGGGGTTATAGTAGAGATCACTATTTAGTTCATTATTCCAGCTGGTTCTACGGATGAGGCGAGCTATGTAGATAAGTTCCTCTTTTGTTTTTTTATTACAGATTATCAGATTTTGAGATGTAAAGGAATAGGTTGTATCTACTTCAGTGGAGTCCCTGAATCCTCTTTTTACCTGTATCTTACCTGTGTTATTGTCAACTATAGTTCAGGCTCCATACCTGTTGCCCATTCGTCAGCTCCCAGAGTCTCAACTTGGGTTCCCTGGAGGGTAGGGGCTGAAGATGATGGTTCTTGGTTTTTTTTTTTTTATTTGAAATGTTACCTTTTCTCACCCCAGCTTCTCTCCCTAAGGTTGCCTCTCCAGGATACCCAGCTCTTGTTTGTCTCCTAGCTGAGACTGAGTGTACAACCTTGCTCTTTTGGAACCTCTGTGGTCCTATTAGGCTACATACGCTTGCCTCATTTTGGGTAATAGACTCATCTCAAGTTTTTGTAAAAGAAGTGTCATTCTCATACTGATTTACACTATAATTTTTAGCACGATTTTATCACTTGACTTTGGGTGAGTTACTTAGCCTCTCTGGGTCTTAGTTCTTTCATCCATTCTTTAATCTGCAAAGGGGAATGGCCTTTCTAAAGCTCTTCTCATCTTAAAAACACTCAGTGCCTATTTCTAGTTTAACATGTTTTGGCAGCATTTCCAAACATGTGAGCTTCAGATCCCATCCCTGGCAAGTAGTTGATGGATTACAAATAAATGGAAGCCAGTGTAAGAATGTGACTTTGGATTCGGACCCAAAAGGGGTGGAAACTTAAAGCCACAACTTGGTTGTTATGAGGTTTTAGACAATTAATTCATTTTTCTGTGTCCTAGCCTTTTAGTTTGTGAAATGGGAACAACAATGCCTGGCCCGTTGTGTTCTGATGAGGAGTGAAGGAAACGATATGTATGAAGGACTTTGTACATTTGCTGGCATATAGTGGATGCTCTATAAATGATAGATATTATTATTTTCCATGAAATCGTAAGCCCCTTGCAGGCAGGGGCCTTGCCTTAGTCATGTTTGAATTCCTGGTAGTACTTGGTTTTCTAACAGGCACTCAGTAGTATCACCCTTTTGAACTGAAGGGAAGTCCTTTCCAAGCTGAGTCTCTTTATAGAGTAAATATTTTTCATGTGAATAATCACCCTGGAGTTTTTCTATTTGATAAGCTTGGATTACATATATTCTTCTGTCTTAAAGCAGTACATTTTTATAATTTTATTAAATTTCTCATTAGTAACTTTCTGACTACATGGTTTTTTCATTTTCTTAAAAACCATTATTACATGGTATAACAGTGATAGTAGAACATTATTAAGAATTCACTGTGTGCTAGTCATTATTCCAGGCAATTTACACCTTACTATTTTCTTTAATATTCATAACTCTCTCATTATTTTCATTGCCTAGATGAGAGACTGAGGCATCAACCGGTTACGTAACTTGGTTAAGGTCATGAGCTGCTGAGTAGGGGAGCAGTGGTCTGTCCCCAGGCCACTGGCTCTTCACTGCTACACGATACTGCTTGGTTCAACTCTAGTTTTGAAACACTTTACTAGTGGTCACTGATGAAAATCCAATCAAACCCAAGTCAGCCCAAGTCTAGAATGAAAGGGAAGGTATATATTTCAAGACAGCTTGGCATAAATCATTTTTAAACCTTTAAACACATTTTTTTGGCATTGCTTTCCCCTTTCCAAATAATTTCTGGGATCAAGATTTGCAAAAGCCACACACATATGTACCTTTTATGTTGTAAGATTAAAACTGTCTCTGACAGTGTCTTGTAGTCATTATTAGTCCTCTTCTGTGCCTCACACTTAGCCTATCCTCACTTCTCCACATCCCCACTCCCTGCAAATATAACTACAGCAATAATAAACTTTAGCTTGGTATGTCCCATCTTCCTTACGTAGGAGCTATGGTTAGTTTCTTCATTCGGTGTCTTAACCTGCTTACTTTATCTTTTCTATTTAAGCTGACTTTAAAACATGAGGAACAGAGAGGAATTGAAGTTCTATTAATAATTTGAAATATTAGTGATTTAATTTCACAGTATTTATAAATAAGAAAATGGGACTGATGGCATGTTCTTAGATTACATTAGTGACATACCAGAATTGTTGGCTAGCCCCTGCCTCCCGTCCATGTGGACAGAGAGACCAGAGAACTATGGAACCTGAATGATGTGTGTGTTCAGGTGCCAACAGCTTATTCCATTTCTCCCTTTAGTTTAGTAACAACATTATTTTCACGGTTAGGAAAAAGATTGACTTGGTAGACTTTAGGAACCACTTTAGTCTGTGTGGATAAATGAAAAAACACAAGTGATCAGCTTTCATCATGACAAATGGAAACTGTCATTTAATTTTTATCCCCAATTATACAGCTCCAGGACCAATTTTTCAGGTGGAATGTTGGAGCCATTAAAAAGAAATAAGTAAACTATACCACATTCCATCATTTTTCTGGCAGCTAACCAATGATCTGTAGCCTTATTACATGTACGTTTTTATAGAGATATTTTTCTCTTAAGTTTGCAGCAGACTTTATTAACTCTTTACTGATTTCTTCTGGAATGCATTTTTCCAATTGATTTTCATTTTTTCTTTTTATCACTGAGTGTTGGTTAGAATTTACTTTTGATATTGGCTGGAAGCTGTACTCATTTTCATCCTTTATGTTCTTTGATTGCTAGAGTTTCATGGAGCCATGTTTATTTAATTCCAACTGAAGTTATATTAATGGTGCTAATGTTGAGTACAGAGTATGTTCATTTGAACTTCAGCCTGTGATTTGTTAGAAATATGGTACATATATAAAACCCAACCAACCACCACTTGTCTCCTGCCTTAAAAAGTTGGATATCCCGCAAAAGTCTGTTCCCATAGCATTCTGTGCATTTTTCTATTGCAGCATTTAATATGTCATGATTTTGTGTCCATGTTCCTCAGAAATTTGAAATCTTGGACTCCTTTTGACTTGGATGATTTATCTTTGTATCAAAAAACTTAGCAGAATGTTTGGCACATACTAGGTATGCAAAACATGTTTTTCGAATGACTGATTCAATGCTTTCTTATTTCCTTTTGGGGCTATTTCTAATTAGAAATTCTTCAACGATATTGAAATTTAATATCTTCTGAGGACACTAAAACCCTTTATAACCATGTGTGTAGTCATATTTATTACATCTGGAAAAATTTTGCACATGGCAGATAGTCTTTGAATTTTACAGGTGAGAGAATTTGAGATCAGAGATAACTAACTAGTAATGTTAAGAACTCCTGCAAGAGATATAGCTGTGGTTGGAACTATTGACTTCTGACTTCCAAACCTTTTTTCCACCCAAGCTACATTGCATTGGGACTTTGTGCTGATTGTGCAACCTGCCATTACTTTTACTATTAAAAAAATCACTGATTTATTTTTGATGCATAATTAATATATAAAGTGGTGGGGGGTGATGGTCAGAGATCAGGTTTGGCTTTTGGAGAAGCTAGTTAATGGATGAGGCCTATTGGCTGTGCATATCTACATATGGATTTTTTCCCTTGGTGTTCATATCCTTTTCCCTTCTTCGTTCACCTAATTAGTAATTCATGGAAGCCTTTGGCTTAAAGCCAGAGAATGTTTGTATCTACTTGACTTTAGCGTCAGACTAGTTAAACTTAATTTTCAAAAAAAGAGGTACTGGAGTATATTATGAACAAAAAGGCAACATTTTCTTCAGATGTATGCTTTGGCATATGCTTAAAGGAGAAATGATACCCTCTTGTATCTACTTATAAAACTGTCATCTGGTACTGTTACCATTAGAATATGCAAGTAAGCTTATAAACATGCTGATGAAAGGATTCTTTTGGCTTGGAACCTTGTTAAGTAAAAGGTGTTAAATCATGTATCTTGTCCTCAAGGATGGTGGACTAAACAGCTGCACTTATCCTTATTAATGCCTGTAGACTCTTGTTTCAGGAGAAGCAAATGGCCTTCTGTAAGAGTTGCTATAATATGAAGAGTTACTTTTAGTCAAGCTCTTTATTGGAAATATTAATACATTAGTGTAGGTTGGAAAATAGCAAAAATCCTAGCAGTTTGCAAATGTTTTACCTAGTTTCTTTTCCCTACTAGTTATAGGAGGAGTAAACTCAAAGAAATAAATATACATTATTGCTGATCTGTCATAAATCATTGCTTGTGGTAGGTATCTATTTTTAAGGCTACACTCACTAGGTCTGGAAGAACTCTTGGATTTGGGAGAAGAGCTCTAGGATTTGGCTGACATACCTGCACTGATGGAGAGATGGTGATTTTCTATCTATTCTCTTGTGTTATAAACAAGAACTTCTCCCCTTTTTTGGGGGGGGTGATGTGTTGGGACTTGGGATTGGTCAGTCATGGAATTGCAGACTTAGAAAGTACTTTAGAGATTGGACTCAGCAGAGTATATCCCAAAACTTTGAAGTAGGCCTTTTCATTTTGGGATAGCTGTAATATTAGAATGATTTTTCATATATTATGATTATATTTATTATCTCTGTAATGTCTCTTGCCTTACACTCATTGGTCCCTTGCCTTGCACTCTAGTCTAATCCTTGCTTGTCACTGTCCATCTAGAGTGACATCCTTGACTGCACACAGTCTTTGGTGTGCTGCCCTCCCCCCTCTCCCCGCCCCGCCCAGCACATGCCCCTTATCTGCCTGTATTTTTAATATACCATATTACATTTCCTTGGTGTTCACCTGGCTTTGTGCTGGACTGAATTCTGTGAAGGCAGGGCTCAGATCTTAATGCATCCCAGAATTTTGGGTGCCTAGTACAGTGCCCAGTCCTCACAATACACATTACTGAATGCATATCATTCTGATCAGCTTAAAAGAGAACTATCATTTTTTTTTTCTTATCAGTGTAGCTTTTAGGACGCCCAATTACACAGTGCCCATTGAACTTAAGATCAATTGAGACCCTCAGGGCTGTCAGAGTTTCCTGATTTAGGGTTTTGGGGATTGTAAAATAATGAGAAGAGTGCTGAAGGTATCCCAGAACGACTTCTCATTGATTTCAGAGTCCATATTTCTTTCTGAGTATTAGCCCGCAGCATCAAGGTGATTGGTGTGAATGAGAGTCAGTACCTCGCTCGTTTTCTATACTGTTTGATCACATTTACAAATTTAATAGCACAATGAGCAATTTTCTCACTCAAAAATCCCTCACTTGATCTTTATGTCTTAATAGAAACTTACTATTCCCAAGCATTGAGCTTAATCCTAATCTTTTCTTAAAAGTTTTTGCAGTTCCATGTAGGAGTCACAATTACTATTATTAAATGTCTTGGTAGAAATAAAGCTGCATTCTAGTTTTTTGTTTTTGTTTTTTAAATCTTATGTTTATCTTATGGCATATTCAACATCTCTGTAAGCTTTATACATTTTGTATTTGAGTGCTCAAACTTTCAAGGCCATTGAGGTATAAGTCATCATCTTCATTGGTGTGTCCATACTTTTGGTAAAGTACAACAGGTTCCACCCTTTCCCTGTGATGGGAGAAGCCGTCAGCCAGCGTGTGCATGATTTCTAAGCCTTTGGGGACAGGCATGTGAAGGCAGGACTTCACTCACTTCCATTGCCCTAGTCTTTGTTGTACTTTTTTTTTTTTCCAAGAGAAAAAGAAATTCTATGTCCATATTCCAAAGAGCAGTGATTGATAAAATCTTGAACTAAGCTTGACTTAGGTTTCTGGACTTGAAGAATGAAAGCTAAAGAACCACTGAGTGTCTATAGTAAACACCAAGAACAAGGGTCAACTGGGTGACTATTCAAATGGTGGCCTTCTGCTCCCATTGAACCCAATGTCTTCTCCCTCTGTGGATTCAGTGGTGTTTTCCCCCAAATTCCCCTTAGCTATTTTCGTATAGTTAATACATGAATACTTACATATGAGGAGCAGTCCCTATCTCTGAAGTAGCAAAGCATCCTATTGCATTTATTGAATTACTTTTAGATTTTTCTGGTGAGGGTATAATTTCTTTCTTGTATTTAATTTGTTTTCTCCTTCAAGATTTAGCAAATATTTATTGAGCACCTACTGTGTGCTAGACACAATGCCAGATATTGGGGAATAATGGTTCCTAAGACAGATAGGATCCCTGTCCAAGAGCTTAAAGTCTGGTAGGAATACAGGCAGTAAAACAATGACAGTATGTCATGTGTGGTAAGTCTAGGGAGAGCCTCTGTCAAGAGATGAAATGTTTGCTGTTCAGCATATCTGCACAGTGATAATATATTCTGAACCAAAATTAGAGCACAAAAGATAATGCCAAAAAAGAGAAGATTATGCCAAATAACTTTTTGCCAAGACCAAGTGTAGATGGAAATCTTCAAAGAAATAGTTGGAACATTAAAATATATGAATTTATGGGACATTTCAGTGATTTATGAGTACAAATGGATAGGCTATTTGAAATCAGGCCTGCCCTGGCAAATCCTAGATAAATGTTTGCTGTACTTGCTGGTTTCTGCCACTTGTAGAGCTGAATTTATGGAGCTGTTAATACAGGGAACAGATTTTTTAAAAAATTTATTAATATATAATAAAGGCATAACAGAATGTATTAAAAGTCTGATTTACTTTAGAAATTCTGAGCCCTGCTTCAGTGTTTTGATGGGAACAAATAAACCAGAAAAAACGAGCAATTGTTCATGTTCTCAGTGCAGATATTATTAAAAGACCTTTCGTGCTACTGGAGCGTTATGGATTCCCTCTCTCAAAACACCACTTGGCTGTGCTTTGTCACTAAAGCCAATCTGACAAATTCCCGCAGATAACTTTGAAATGGTTGTACATTCATGACTTTGCATAATAATCGTATGCCTTTAATATTGCTGAGGTCAGCATGTAGACATCTCTGGAAAACATTAGTTAAATAATTGGTCCTTTTAAGCCACAGTCTGTCAATAGACCACATCGTTTGAGGCCACGCATAGAAATGTGCAACGCTTCAGTGTATTCGTCTCGGCAAATCAGTGATTCATGGGCCAACAAGGGCAGGATAGAGAAACTAGCAGGAAAAGATGTTCCGAGTAATAAAACATTTCCTAGAAGAGGGTAGGCTAGCTATTACGCTTCTTCCCTGCAGTCAAGACAATACCTAAACCATCCGAGACGACTACCTATCTAGGCTCTTGGTAAAATTCCATAGCACAAAACCTTCAGGAATAAGAAGTTCTTCCTTAAGTCCATGTTATTATCTTTCTCTCCATCTATCCCTTTAGCTTTTGGGCCAGTTTCTCTTTGGTGGTAATGAACACCCGGTTGGCCTTTACTTATAAAATGATTTTACTAAGTCCTTTGTTGGAAGTAAGCCTGGGGGTTCATAGATCTCATGTTTGAAAAGTCCTTTTGGTTTGGGTAAAGTTTTGCAACTGCTATGCATGGTAGGTAGAAGACCCACTGAGGACTCGCTACATCCCTCCCAGAGTGGGCTCTCTGATGATAATGCTTCACCTTTAAGACTGCTTGACAGGATTTAACCACACATGCAACAAATCAATGCAGTCTAGAGCACAGATGCTCTTGATCTATATTGTTTGTCTTTTTTTTTTTGACTGATGCAGGCAAAAGAAACCATCAGATAGCTTCTTGGTTAATACAGCTTTGTTCTGAAAAGGAGGCAGTGATACATTGGGGGATGCATACAGCCAAAGCCTGAGATGAGGTGGGCACTTAGCAGTCTGGACAATAAATAGTCAGTATCCAGCTAAACCATGCTACAAAATGAGCTTGTTTCTTTGGATCAAACCATGTTCCGTAAAAGTTCTCTAACAGTTTATTAGCATCGTTGAAAAATATAGCCTACTAAAAATTCTAAATGATCATTTTAATGAAAGCTGTGTCATTTGTGAGTGGCATTTGCCTATAAATTTTTCTAGAGCTATGAAAATAAATTAGACAGGAAGCCGCTGGTTTTTCTTTCTTCTTTTATTTTTTTTTTTACCCTTCCTAAACCTCCGTGAACAGCTCTGTCTGATTCGTTTCATCGTTGCCTTCCACTGCCTGTAGAACATCTGTTGGAAGATAATGCTTGTCCTGTCAGTTTCCAGAATCAGCAGCAAACCGAAGTGTGTGCACAAGGTAGATGTCAGCATTACACTGCTGCTGCCACCACGCTACTGAAAGGCAGAATTAATCCTGGACTGGTAAGATTCATTAAAAAAAAAAAAAAAGTCTAGATACCCCTATTCAGGAATAGGAAGCTTATCCCAAGATGGACCAGACAGAACACCAGCAAAGATGTGATTTTGAACTAAAGGCACAAATATAGGATGATTATTGCCTGTTATTTAGTGGATGATTCTTTGTTCTGAGACCAGGTTATATTCTTTTGCTGGAAGCTCACAACAGATCAATAGTAATTTTGTTATGGGCCAGATGTCAAAACAGAAATGTGCTCTCAAATCCCACTGACTTGCTGTGACAACTCGTATGCTAAAATACATTCACTCTGCAAACAGGCATTTCACGATGCTCCCGGAGTTCTGTTTTCTTTCATGTGGAGCCTTAGAGCTATGTATTGTTAGCTGAGATTCTCCTGTTTTGTTTTCCTTTCTCTACATATGTACTTCCTTTGGGAACAGAAACACCTCATCAAACTCTCGCCTTTTCTCTGCCCTGATAATGAGTTGAACGTAAAGTCTACACTATAACTTCTGGTTATAGGTATCGTTTTTATGGTAATAAATAAAATCTGTGGTAGAAAAATGGTTCTGAAGAAAAACATGCCAACAAGAAGCATGTTCTTTTTTTAGTTCCTCTGTAATCCAACTTCGGAATTTTAATTTTGGTCTGATTAGGATTTGGATATTAAACATTTTGTGATGAATGGCAATTTAAGGGATGTTGACTTGACCATTTCTGTGGTATCTTCCTCTTTCTCTCTCTGCTTTTGGGAAACTGTAGGTTACTTACCATTTTTTGGATACAATTAGGACAGCATTCCTTATTGAAGGAAATGTCTTCCTGCACTGATTTGTTTTTGTAGAAATATCCAGAATAAATCAGATAGAAACAACTGGCAGTTTGTGACAGATGTGGCTTGGAAGTGTAATTTAAAATGGTGTTAGTTTCTTAAATCCAGAGATAATTTGGCCTTGGCCTTATGTCTTGTCCATCTGGGCCCAGTCTTCTTCCTCCTCTTCTCCCTAAAAAGGGAAAAGGAAAAAGAAGCCTTTCCCTTTCAGACCAAGGAAGGATTGAAGGAGCTCAGAATTGTTTATTCAGTTAATATGATACAGCTTTCAGTCCACCTCTGAGGCAGAACTTGCATTTCTTGCCATTACCCTATCTTTTGTAGTGGAAATATCTCTAAGTGAGAAGAAACATTTCATCCAAGGGTATAAGTTCTCTTGGAATTTATTACTGCCAGATTTTGTTGTATATTAGTCCCACTGACTAATATAGAATTCTTGGAGCAGATTTCTCCAGCAGACATTTTACTCACTAACTAGAATTCCTTGGATTCTATTTTTCTTTCACATTTCATTGCCAGTGCTCTTCACAGAACTTCGTTCTCTTCACTCCTGTAAGCTTCATCAGTAAAGTGAAGAGAACAAAGTTCCAATCAGCCTCAGGTACCTTTCTCTGAAACAGCTCTTCCATTTATTTACTGACCACTGAAAGAGGGCCTTTTCCCAACAAAAACTAAACACACTACTTCTGCATTCCATGCTCTATGTTAGAAGCAGGAGGGGAGTGCACGATTGATGATATGTCAAAGTTCCACCCTTTCATGAGGGTTGGCCATGCATAGAGGCACTGCTCCCCCATACCATAATGTTGGGGTATTTGCATGTGTCTCCCCTCATCTCTTAGTTGATTCTCCTGATAACTAAGTGCATAAATTGCCAAGTCATGGGACAGAGAAGCTACCTCGTTCACTGAGAATGTAGTTTAAGCCTTGGTCCCACAGAACAGAGCTAACCAATTATATTCGTTGTCATCGTTATTACTTCAACTGTATTTAAATACAAAAGAGTCTAAGTATATGACAAAGAAACTTGAAATATAGAGCTGAGAGTCAAGAAGGGAATGCCAGGTGATTGCCCCCCAAAACGAAATCCAGTAAATGTGTGGGGGTTGAATATGAGAGGTGCAATTATTATCTGAGAGCAAAACAGCAAAGAAACTCAAGAAGGTGAATCATATTTTCAGGAACACTTTTGGAAAAAACTCTAAAAATATTAACCTAAATTAAAAGCTATGAAGGATTTCAGAATTAGAAAAAAATATGAGGAACTTGGGACCCTCTTGCCCCTTTACATCATGTGTTGCTAATAGAGGATTACTTTATATGAGGAATATATACATACTTATATATGTATTCTAATTTATTTTAATAGAGTGGAGTGGGTCAGTGAGTAAGATGCAGGAAAACAGTAGATAATTATCTTTGTCGAGTTCAAAGACCCTGTCACGATAGTATAGGTTAGCTTATGCCCCATTGCCGAGTGTCTTTGTAGAAATACTCAAACAGTACTATGTGTGGTTTTTCAAGGATTTTTGTAGGTTTCTTACATGTTTACCATCATGTGCTAAGCTTTTTCCAAACCAGAAAACATTGGTCCAGACCAGAGATTGGCATATTTTTTCTGGAAAGGGCCAGATAGTAAATATTTTAGGTCTTGCAGACCACATGATTTCTTCAAAACTACCCAGCACTGTTGTTGTAATGCAAAAACAGCCACAGTTTTTGCTGTTTATGATTCCCAAGCCATATTATTGGTTAATGTGAAGCTTTACCATATTGTAATTAAATTTTGTAGTTAACTGTGTGAACAAGTCAAACATTTATAATAATCCTCAGAGAACTGATACTCCAATCAGAACTCGACTTTCCAGAAAAACTGTTTTAAGGAGTATAGTTCCATTCCATTATATCTGGGGCTGGGGTAGGAATTCAGTGGCCTGAAAGTAGGAAGGGAGAGGTGAAAACGAGCGACGGTAAGGGCTGATCGTAACCAAGTCCTTGCTGCACGCTGACACTGGGTAAGTGCTGCCTGCAGATTATCTCACTTAGTCCTCACAAGATTTCTATGATGGGAGAACTGTTCTCCTCTCCATTTGACAAGTGAAGAAACCGGGCCTGGAGAGTTGAGAAACTTGTTGAATATAACATAGTAAATGGCGGAGCTGGATTCCTACCCAGGCTCTGATGCTGCTAGGTGTGTAGTCAGCGTAGGACAATGTAAATCCCTTGGCTGATTTATAGCACTTAGCCTGGCCTTGCAAATGGCTGGTCCGACGTACACATTATTGTTTTGTCTGTAGCAAAGGGAGTGAGGTGGGGTAAAGTAATATTAAGGCATTAAAGACTAAAGAATAGGATACCTTTGTCAGAGGTTCAATCGAACCTTGTAGTCAACCCATACTGTCAAGCCAGAATTTGCTTTTGGAAACCAAAGAGGAGTAATAAAAAAATAAAAGTTCAGAGAAACTCATGTATTTAAAAATGTGGCAAATCATAGACATGGAGAACCCAGTGTGAAAGTCCCTACTACTGAGCTCTTGAACTCTCGTTTGATAGCTGGAGTGTCTTGTTTTAGAAAGCTGGAGGAAATTTTTTGACTTATTGCCAGTCATTTACTTAAACTTAAAAGATCTTAGCATTAAAATTACTTTATTTGAAGTGCTGGCAGGCTAATAAATTCAGGGGGCTATTTTAAACATTGTCAATCTAAAATGTAATCCTATTAAAATAATTGAGTATTTTCTGAGTGGAGAATTCCCTTGCCCTCCTGTCCACAGCTCACAAGAGAACAACATAAAAGGCATCCTAGAATGTCCTCTGAACATCATTGAACCAACAGACGTGTTTGCACAGTGTAATTCTCTTTGGCAAAGAATTTCCTTAGCTATACCACTTTAAAAGGCAAAACCCGCAACATAATGGCAAGTTTATTCTAATAGTAGGACATGGGGATTATATTTGGAATGATAGAAGGTCCTGGGAACCTTCTTGGTCTGTTAATTTGAGCTCATTTCTGTGTGTGATTGAGGAGTCTGTGTAACTTGAAACGTTTGCTTCCTTCTGTTCATTTCTGGGGCTCCTTTTCATCCAGCAGCTTGGGTTACCTTGAATTAAATTGGTTTATGGCATGCCGTTTTTGGTAAAACTCTGCGAAAGAAATGGTCACATAACTCAAAAAGGTTTGCCCTTGGAGTGATTTAGTCATGCTGGATGATAGCTGAGGAGGCTTATTGACTTTGAGCTCCCTTTGGAACCAGATTCAGAAAGCTGTGCACTTCTGTGGCACCTGTAAGACACTCACTTGAATAGAGCTACTGAAAAAAGCATTTCAGTTATTGGCATTTTTCCTAATGCATTTTGTATTTGTCTATACCACAGGGAGAAATGTGTGATTATTGTTGAAATATTATCTACATGGCTTTGCAGAAGAAGAAAAGCCACTGTACAGCAGTCAACAGATGAAGTCTCAGGGTGTGTGTAATATTTTGGGGTCTGTGTCTCTTCCTTCCTCAAAACACCAAAACAGATAATGTGGCTGTGTTATTCCGGTAGCTCTATTGGACTTACAAAGCCTGTTAAAGGGATCCTGAACTTGACAAGTTGGGAGGTTGGTAGCCCTGACTTGGAATGTTATTTAAATTCTAGTGTGACTTTTGTTCACTTGGTTTGGCCAGGAAGACAGGCCTTGATCATTTGAATAACTGTGCTGTGTGACTCCGAGAGAGGAAATCAAACTCTCAGAATTGCACAGGAGTTAATTTCTTTCTCCTTCTGAACAGAGAAACTCCTGTTTAAATAAAAATTCGTGTGGACAGATTTTCGTTTGTCATGTGTGAGCTGAGCATGTTGCATTTGTCTAAAGGGAGCAGTTGTAAGTAGGTGGATGTGTAATACCCGTAGGCTATCAGAGCGACCTATTCATTTCAGCAAATCCCTTCTCATATAACAACATTGCAGGAAGTTTGGGTAATTGATTCTCCTGAGCAATACGAATATTGGAATTCTTAATCGTTCCAAGAGATGGGCAGAGCTACTGCTTTTACATTTAAAAAAAAAAAGGCTGTGTACTCTTCTCAGGTGTTCATTAAACAATTATTGATCGACAGTCTACCATGTGCCAGGCTGTAGTCTAGATGCTGAGACGCCAAGAAGAAAAAAGGCAGAATCTCTGACCTCATAGTCCACGAAGGAAGGCTGATCCCAAATGGATAATTATAATGCATAAATTCATTACTTCAAGACATTACGCATGTGCTAGATGCTGGGCGGTGGGGAGGGCGAGAGGGGACAATGGTAAGCCAAACCAGACTTGGCCCTCGTGCCTTTTACAGTGAAGGAGCAATTGTTAAATATATTTAATATAATTACTTATTAGCCAAACTCTTGCACAAATGTACAATTGTAACGCGATACAAGGGTCATGGAGGAGAAGCCTGGGGCGCAAGGAAATCATACACCAAGAGCATTTGATGTGGTCAGGAAGGCCCCGGAGGGTAGCGATGATTGAACTGTGATCTGAAGGGTCAGTGGGAAATGAGTTAAGCAACTTAAAAGGGTAGGGAGAGCTTTCCAGAGAGAGGGAGCCAGGTGCCTAGAAGGAATTGAAAAAAGGCCATTGGCTGGAGTCAGAGAGGTGGGCAGGGCCAGGCTGCCCAGGGTTGCAGGCTATGTGAAAGATGGGGCTTTATTCTAAGAGTTATGGGAAGCCTTTGTGGGATTCTAAGCAGGTTGTAAAGGGAAAATGATCCTAGATGTTTTCTGGAAAAGATCACTGTGGCTGCAATGTGGAGGGGAGTGAGTGGATACAGAGAGCTACTGTCTGGGCAAGAGGTGGCAGCAGCTTGTACTGTGGTAGTGGGTAATGATGGGGGTGGCCATAGATGTGGAGAGAAGTGGGTGGAATGGAAAAGTATTTAGCTTATAGCTCTACTAAGATAAACTTGATAATGGATTGGCTATGAGCTGTGAGGAAGAAGGATGATCCAAGGATGATATAGTCATCAAGCCATACAGTGACATTTTATACTGACATATTAAATAACATGAAATAATCCTTATTTTGGTTCTTTAAGATTAAACTTTGTATATTTTTTATAGTAGTTGTCAATCTATTTTCTGATACTTTGAGAAAGGAGATTGTAATTCTTACCCTTCCTGCTCCTTTTAATAAAATTAAGGTGGTGAAAGAATTCAGTTAGGACTCCAAAAAGAAGCGCAAAAAGCAGTAGGTCCAAGCCAGAAGATAATGTCAAACTAAAATATTTCCAGCAATGTCAGCAAAATGTAAAGATACCATCAGAAACAAACATTTGCTGCCTCCTACCTTCCTTGCTGATTTTAATTCACAAAATTTCAATGATTTTTCTCCTATAAAAATGAGTTTAAATACTAGGGAGTCTTTTATTCTTCATAAACTGAAGTCAGAGTAATTTATTTTATCTGGAGGAGAGTGTTAAATTAGCTGTCAACTGTGCTATACAGGTGGATGGTAATTTTTGAATGAAATGACCAAGTCCCTGGTCCTGAGGCATTCGTTTTTAATCTCTGCTTTCCATTGAAAAAGGCGCAAACCATGAAGTGTTGAGATAATAGTACTAAAATTCCAAGTAATTGCTTTTGTTAGCTCAACTCATGTTTACTCATATTAATTACTGAAATTTGATAACCCCTTTGTTTTCTGGTTAGCATGACTCTGAATGCAGCAGACAGAGCTATAAATCAGGTAGGTGGTTCTCACTGAAGGCAGGACTCTTTGCTTTGATGTTGGCAGCTTAAGGCTAATTCTCCAAGCTTGATAGGTTTATAATTCAAGAAGATGTGATTTAATGTTGATGAAATTTATTTTTGAAACACATTATAGGAAGAAAGCCTTTCAAAGTAAAAAATGAAGTTTTGAAGTAAATCTAAAGTAAATAAAGACTGTCAGGGTCTCTAAACACCCAGTGGTAGAGATCTCTATAGGATCGCTGTCTCTACCCTTTATTTAGCCGGAGGGAAATGGCTGAGGAGAGGGACAAAGTGAAGAGAGAAGATGTGGGAGCTGCGGAGCCTTGTGAATAAGTCCTGCAATTAAAGACATTAGCTTATTGTTTGCACTCCTCTTTCTAAATTTATTTGATGTTACCTTCTTTTCATAATAACCCTTCATTCATGGTGTTCTTTACAAGTTATTTTTCCAAGGGTTACCCTATTAGGTGTGGATTAATTAATTAATTAATTAATTTTCACATTTAATTTGAACTATGAGATTATAGAGTTTGGAGAAACCCTGAGTCCATTTTTTTTTTCCAGTCTGCTGATTCATAAATTTCTTACACCTCCCATACCCTCATGTTATTCAGAACATTCATCCCTTCAGGAAGGAGTGTGTGCCAGGCACTGCTCTAGGCCCTGAGGAGGAAGCAGGGAACACACCACATTAAGTCCTTTCCTCTGGGATATCTTTTTTTTTTAAGAAATAGGGTCTCACTCTGTCACCAAGGCAGGAGGGCAGTGGTTTGATCATAGCTTGCTGTAGCCTCAAACTCCTGGGCTCAAGCGATCCTCCTGCCTCAGCCTCCTGAGTAACTGGGACTATAGGCACGTACCATGGCTAATTATTTTTCTTTTCTTTTCTTTTTTTTTTTTTTAAGAGATGTGATCTTGCTATGTTGCCCAGGCTTGTCCTGAACTCTTGGCCTTAAGGGATCCTTCCCCTTCAGCATGTAACCCCCAGCTCCTAGGAGCTGTGATTGCAGGCGTGAAACGCCGCACCACACTTCTCATCGACATCCTTATTTTGAACACTACTGTTAATACCACCTGAAATCACATTATTATTATTATTTTATTTTTATTTTGTTTTGCAACTTCGTGGCACTGTTAACTCAGTAGAGCTCAACAGACAGGCTTAGTACATGCTGTTTGAAGAAAATTGTCCTAAAATGTAATACACAATTTTCTGCCTTTATAAAACATGGTATGTTGAATTCAGTTTTACTTAAATAAATAACTTGGGATCTTTTAGAATACCAATTAATATATTTTGCTTAGAGATTATTATATGTGTTGGTTGTTTTGCCCATTCTGCGCTCAGAGAGAATGCTAATTTTTTTCCGTCAACAATTTTTTAGAAATAGTTCATCCCATGTGTTTCTTTGTTCTCAGCTTTTTGTTTTCCCTTTGTAAGATTTTGTTTTGATTCTACTGTAGGCTGGAAATCAAGATGACTAAGATCATTAGAAGTATATGAAAGCCTGTTAAAGAGTAAATGGTGGCAGCCCATCAGCCTTTCCCTTGACTTCAGAAGGACTTAGGTAGGCCTATGACATTTGAGTGACTTAGATGCTCCCTTGTAGGTTCTCTGACACTCTGGAGAGCTGGGCTTGCCCGACACCTGGCTTCATAGAGGAGATATTAACTAAAATCATCTTGTCCAGGATGTGTCCCCATGAAATCTTTTGCAGCAGTAACCTTTTCATTGCAACGTAGAACAATGTTTTCTAATTCTATCCTTTCCGAGTTTTGCAGTGTGCTCGTATATGTACACACGTACATACACAGAGAGCTAGTTTTTTTTTTTCTAGATAGCTTAACTTTAGTGAGTGAAGTCTTTAAAATGACATCTCTACATTCTGTCAGTTGTATATTAAGAATTATAACAAGGCGAGGAATAGTGAAAATAAGAATTGAGCTTTTAGACAATTGCAAGGCTTCTAGACTGGATACTAGATTACATGAACACACAACATATTGATTTGGGGAATAAGAGCTATATATAGTTCAGATTCTAGCTATGACAGATGGGGGTTCATGAGCAACAAATCTGATGACTTCTAGGCACCACTCCAAACTCTTTAAAAACATCCACCAGATGCGAGGACTCTTGCCATTCTTAATTAATTCACTTTTATATAAATGAGTCCCATTTATATATTTTCTCCCACAGCCAATATTCCTGAAGGCACTATAAGAATTATTATTTTATTATTATTATTTTTCCATTCAATGGATATGCTGCCGTGAGGTAGTAGAGGTAGTTACATTGGTAAAGTTGGCTCTTTTCTAAAGAAATCTATAAGTGTCTCACTATTTGAAACTTATATAAGGTTGCAATCCCCCAAGAATGATTGTTTTCATAAATATTTGTACCCTTGTCTTGGAATGCTTTTCAAAGTTCACTCTTTCAAATGAAGTGGAACAGGTTGATCTACTAGTCCTTTGCTAGAATTTGGAAGACTCAGACATATTTCCTTTGCTTCTTGACATTATACCCTTTAATTACATTCCAGTTCATTATAAATATTTTTTTCTTCAATTTCCAATTAGTGAATTAATACACAAATATATTTTCCTTTAAAAATGTTTTAGGTAGCACTGAAGTCCCCACCGATGACCATTGATCCATCTTAGCTAACTTCTGTTTCTTCTATATCCACCTCCACCTCCTCTATCTAGATACAGCTGTAAACATGAAATCCATAAAAACCATATGGGACAGGAACATAGTATCTTACTGTCCTCATCATTCTGCAGCTTGCTGTGTTGGACCAGCAGTGTCCTGGAAGCCTGGCTGTGTCGTTACATGCACATTTTGCTGTTCTACTTGAATGCTGCCTTGAATGCCTCAGCCCACATACACCTGTGTTTATTTAGCCATTCCACTATTGATAGACATGGGTTGTTGAAGATTTTTCCTAGTATAAACTGTTCTTCAATGAAGATTCTTGTACATGTCTCCACGTGCACCTGTGTGAGAGTTCCTTTACGATATGCATCAAGAAATGGCATTGCTGGGCCGTAGAGCATACACATTTTAAATTTTAACTGATATCTTTTATGCCTGACTGCTCATCATTGTAAACTTCCTATCAAGAATTAGGCGTGTTTTTTAAGTGAACAGAGGTGAGCCAAGAGATGCTCTCATATGGACCAGAAATAGAGATGGCTTCATTATACCCTCCTGTGTTCCCGTGGCATTCCTATCTGCAGCTTTCGTGAAGTTTTACAACAGATTGAGTGAAACTTGTTAGCATATGATGCCATGGGACACAGCAATGTGTTCGTGGCTCTTGTCTTATCCATCAGATTTCTCTTCCTCCTTCATCTTAAGTCCATCCTTGTGAATGGTAGAGACCCAGTCCTGGCATTCCAGTGAAAATTATCCAAATTTCAAAAAGAATGAAACCATCCAAGCTATGGAGAGACCCAGAGGGGGCAAAGGGAAGGAGGGGAGGAGGGAGGGTGGGGAAGAGTATCATGGTGAAACCCACCTAGTGCAGCAGAGACTGCAAAGACCTTGTCCCAGCTGAGAGAGTAAAGAGGGGTTCTCCTGCCACAAGTGCTTCCGCACCAAGGGCACGTAAAGGAAGACCTGGAGGCAAAACCCTTTGAACTCCTGCTTCTCTGAGCACAGGGATAAAAATAAGAGGAGAAAGGCTTACTTAGCAAGCTATGACTTAGTTAAGGCCGACGGTGAAGCTGCAGTGTGAACCCCACTTCCCTCTGCCCCTGAAGAGACTGGACAGCCCTATTCTGGGTGACATTGAAACTATAGAAAACAAAGGTCTGAGTCAAGGAGGGACTGGGGGTCAGTGTCTAGTCCTGTGTCTTGGTACTACGCCTAGTTGTGATGAGTTTCTTCAATTTTATATCATTGTGAGAGAGACCATTTTAGCCCACAAGCAAGTTGAGGTGAGATATAACGTTTTTCTCGCATCCTCTGATCATGTAGGATAAAATATTCCTGATGCTCAAAAGAAAATTCGTGTTTGGGAGATGCCTAGTGCTGCTGCTAAGGTTTATTTTCTTTTAAAAATGTCAGTGTCTGCTGCCTTTCCTGCAGGTAGCCCTCCTGCCTCCTTGTCGCCTGAGTCCTTCAGTGTCTTAGGTCGGGCTGCATCTGTTCCCGCAGAGCTTTCCTTTTCCTGCAGCAGAAAGCTGGTTTGTTTGGCTGACAGATGGGGTTCCCGCTTTGGCCTAGATGAGCCTAGTTAAAGGGTTTCTGTTTGAAGCCCGCAGGTGAAGGCCAACTCCACACAGACCCCCGCTTACAAAGTTCCCTTCGTGGTCACGTAAAGCAGTAAGGAAGTTTTTAATTGACATTGTCTACTGTTAAGAGGGCATAGTGTGGACATCTTTGGGAGGGTTTACTTTATCTTTCTATGAAGTGTCAAGCTATCAATTCATTGGATAATGCGATGGATTTGTTTTGAGGAAGAGAGGTACATATTATTGTAGTTTATCTTTTAGAATCTCCGTACATCAAAATCCCCTCAGAAGCAACAATCCCACAAAGCTATGTTGCAATCTAAACCAAAGCTTAAACCGTTTGAGTGATAGGTATAGTTAAAATAACAGTATTTAATGCCCAAAGCACATCAAATTTGGGTGAAGAGGATGCATTCTGCATAATGCCTAGAGACATCTCGTTATGGTGTGGTTACCTAGCAACAAGTGGAAACTGTATGAAAATGAGGTGCTTATCTGTTGTTGAAGTGGGTGCAATGAAACTTATTACGCTAGCCTGTTTTGCTTGGCATGTTATTAAAATCACAGCTAATGTGGAAAGAACTGCAGCCTGTTCCCGTTTGATACAGAAGGAGTGTTAAATGCAACTACTGTAAAATGCCAGTACTTTGGTCAGGAAAATAGAAACTCACAGCCTCCTTCAACACTTAACATTGAGATGTTAGAATTTGATTTATTTTATCAAAGACTTTTTAATAATAAAAGAGCAGACAGAATCCGTAGTGGTGACTTAAGAAGCAGCCAGTTATTTAGATTTTTTTTTTAAATTCAAGGAGCCATTTATAGTTTCGTCTATAATAATAGCTTGGTACAGCTCTGCTTTTCGTAGCCAAATTGTATTTAACTGTCTGCTGAGCTTATCGATGAATCGTAACCACAGCCTTCTTAAGTTTGTTTAATTTACAGAACCACGGTGCATTGTCACGATCTTTAAAGATTCTATTTTTATTTAGTCACTTTAGAAGAGGCTGCAAATCTTTTATACTATGTACTATTATATATTTTGATGGAACCAGGAAAGCTTCTTATTCTTACTGTACCATTGAGTTTTGTTGTTTGTCTGTGTTTTAGCAAAGTGTATTTTCCTATAGGCCTGTTGTACCACTTCCTTGTGTATAGTGCATATGGCTTCATATTGAAACCTTATTTCACATATATTAAAAACAAAAAGTCAAACTGAGAATTCTACCAAAATTCTACCGAAGTCTCCTCTCTGGGTGGTCTGTGATCCTAACGCGATATAGCACCAGTTATCCCAGAGATGAAGAAAAGTTCAAGTACTTTCTGTGCTCATCAGACACCTGTGATGACACATGGAAATCTGGCATACAGGACCAACTCTGTTAGTTGTATTCTGACATTACTTCTGGGGCTTTGGAATGTGTTTATGTGTAGCAGATGGAGCTATTAGTTAGCTGTGCTATCTTGAAGAATTGCTTTCCCAGGTAATCAGCTCTGCTCATTTAGGATGTCGTTTCCCCACCTCGACATGTCAGCTCAAGAAGCAGGAATGATTAATCGCTGCAACTGGACGGTGCAATAGAATAACTCTGTAAGGGGAACCATTCTCTGGTGCTCCCATACAACAGGGAGTTCGAAGTGCTATGAGGCAAAGCAAACAAGATGGAAACGATGACCAGGGTGCTTCCCAAAGCTTACCTGTCAGTATATAGAGTTGCTGTGGCAACCCGAAGATTTGCAATTCATAGGAAGAGTAGAGCGAGACAAAACCTTAAGTCATGGCTGTCATTACAGTGGAATGGGTGCCACCAACACCTGGCAACCTCTGTTACTTCAACTTGTTTCTTTTCACGCTTGGGGAAATAAAATGCATAAAAGATTAATATACATAGTAAACCTTTTGGTAAAATATGTATGCATTCTGCATTTCAGATGAGTAAAAACTTCAAGAGTTCCTTTCTACTTAAATCAATATTAGTTAACAATGTTCAAAGGGATGTTACTGTCATACTCTTAATAGAATAAGAACTATGATGCAAAGATAAAGAAACCACGCTCATTTTCAAATTAAGAAAAGGGGAGTAGATTGCAGTGCATTTTTAAAATCGCTGCCCCTCCTAGAAATGCTCATAATGGATTAATGTAAATTAGGTGCCCTCCCTCCCCTGCACCCTTTTCCTCCACCATGCATAGTAACAAGAAAATAAAGTTCTGAGTTTTGTTAAGTCTAAATGGAAGTAATTTTCCATTTCCACTTGTTAAGTAGTGGGTATTTTAAATCTACCCAGGGGCAAGTGCAATCTGTAGAGATGAATATTAAAAGCACACAGTTGGGGATTTTTTTGGAGGTTAGGGGGAAGCCCCCAAACAAAATTACTATAATTTCTAAATATGGTCACATTTATGCATGTTCTGTAATTTCCTCATTTAATGGGAATGTAGGATTTTCAGCATCAAATAAACATCACAATGGTCTTCCTCAGGTGTCCACCAGAATATTGGAGGTTGATGGCTACATAAATCGAAATGTATTTAAGTTTTATCCAATTGGTACTAAGGCTTAGCTTTTGTCTTCGCTATATTAAAAATACACAAACATTAAAAAAAACAGCTTGCAGCATTTTCTAGGTTTATATTTTAGTGGGTTTAATTACCTTTTTTTCATTTTTTGCTTTAGGAGAAATGTTTTCCAAGTATGTATCTTAAAAACAGTTAAACTGAACTTTGCTTGGGATTTTCTGGCATACAGAATCTTTTGAAAATCTGCTTCTGAGTGTCAGAAAAATGTATAGTTGTAACAAAACCATAGCAGTCAGTTTCCTGACAGGTGCATTAAGTCTGGAATTAAATCTAAAGGGCCGATGTATTAAAACATATTAAATATTTAATAATAAAGATCAGCTTATAGTTTTTCTCTCATCTTTTCCAAGGGCATCCGTGCGTTTCTAAAGAATTTAGCATATAAAAGGGTCTATTCAGTTTAAACCAGGATCCAGAAATCTAGGTTATGGCTAAGAGGATGAGAAAACAAATAGATGTGATCAGCTTCTACAAATGACTTGATAGTTTAGCAGCCATGCTGTCCCTGTTGAGATGGGAAAGCTTTTTGATTGGTATGTTGCTGCTCACTGCTGCACTGGGCATTTCTTCAAACCAGCATAGTGTTGTAATTGGAGATCATCTTCTTGAAGATGGAGCCTTTTATTTTTGTGGCTTTCTGGGGAGTTGTAATGCCTGCCTGTTTTTCCTTTTAATCAGATGTTTGAGAGCTGCAGCTTTGGGTCAAACGAACATATTCACACCTGATTTTTACAGTATTTTCGGTAACTTGAGTATTATGTTTAAATGGAAAACCATCCTGAATATAGTCCCCTTTTAGGAAATTGTCTGAGAGCAGCATTTCCCAGCATTTGGTGGATTTGAGAGCAGGCACTGACACCTATAATTTGTAACCTAGTTAAAATCGTTTACCTTGCCTGGACATACCTGTGGACAAGAGAAAAGCTGCTTATTTTAAATTTAGCCATGTAATTTTACTTGTTTGCCCAGATGTCCTTTAATTTATTTTCTAGGGAACTAATAACAGTAGCAAGATTTCAAAGTTAATTGCCAGATTCTAGCAAGGAGTCCCATGAATGGGCTGGAAGAATACCCTCAGGGCGTAAGCCTGTGTGTGACTATGTGACAAAGCACTAATTTTGGGTTCACATAAGCCTTGTACAGAAACATTTAAGATGGGGATCTCTCAAGTCTTATCCCTTTTGTACCTGGCAGGCCTCACGCAACAAATTTTCTTTCTTTTAAGTGATCTCTGAAGCTGTCAGGTTCATTTGAGTGAACCGTGCTTGAGGGAAACATGTACAATCTTCTCTTGCAATGGCATGCTGCTGATGACATATTTTTAGAATTAGCTTTTTCTCTCCCCCACCCTTCTAGAAGCTGAACTTTTATTTAAGCTCCCTGCTGTTAACATTGGAAAGAAAGTTTCCCCGTGCCAATGTTTGCCCAAATGGAAGAAAATGTTTGCATTTTGTATGCAGTGTTCATAAACTTGATGAGTCTAACAGTTTGGCACCGCTGGTGAGCTCGTCTGCTTTGAGTTCTGAAGGGCAGGCAGGAATCGAGTAGTGAGTACTGCAGCTACTGTGAAAAGGTGTGGCTGAGTGGCTCTGCTTAGATGAGACAGGTCAGGAATTCAAAATTCACTTTTCCTAGTGCTTTGAAGGTCAGTGCTCAGGACAGAGATCTCCCGTTTGTCAAGTAGTTATAAGCAAAAGAATCATTTCTTTCCCCACTCATTTGGTTAAGGGGGAACTTTAACCAAGACCCTAGATTGATGTGCTTTCTCCAGGCAGGATTGTTTCAGTAAGGCCATTTTGACACTCTGTTTCTGTGTTTTTGGTTTTAGTTGTGAAGATCTTGCCAAACCTTGCTAGGGTGCATTATGGTCTTCAAATCCTTTGCTCTGGAAGTTGTGCCACCAAATTAATCTGTAACATGTAAAAGAGCCACTGTAAAAAATGGTTGCAATTTGTTTTAGCATAAAAGCAACATTTTTGTGTGTGCAATATGGAAGTCAGGGAACAAGGCATTTTAAAATATTCCTGCACAAGCAAATTGTTTGCATAGAAAATGGATGATAGAGCGAATGTAAGCAGTAGGGAATTAACTGATAAGTGTATGGCAAATGACCTAGCTAAGGATCCAAGCAAGAATGATTTGTTCCAAGAACCAGTGTAAGACGATTTAGGAAGATGCACTTTTCTTTGGCCCCTGTCCTGTAGCAGCATTGAATCAGGTGAACGAAACTGCTTTGGCTTTGTTCATCATCGGTAAGCCAAGAAGAACACGGCATGGGTCATTAAGATTTACAGCTCAAATGTAAATAATCCAGGACCCACAAACAATAATTAAAAAACCAACTGTGGCACTGCATGAAGTCAGGTCCTCTGGGCCTCTTTGAGCAGGAACCTCTCCTGTTTTGGCTGGAGACCTGTCCATCTGGGTACAGATGGTTGTAAGAGCTTTTTAATGACCTTTTCTAATGCTGCTGAATGTGTCTTTGGACACCATCATAACCAATGGATGAGGAGGGTGGAAACAGCAGGACGGTGGCAGCTGAGGAATTAAATGTCCTGAATTTGTTAGACGTCTGCAGAAACATGCAATTTGTTGGGCAGAAAATTGTAAACAAAACAGACTGAGTCAATTATCAATACACCTGTGACACTCCAGGATGCCAGCTCCAGTAGTATAATGGCAACTTTCAAAGTCCATAGCCCCTGGAGCAACCTGTTGAATATTGCAAAAGTGTGCCAGGGCTGTTGGATGCATCCTTTGTCCCTGGGGCCAGTGCTTGGCTGACAGCTTTCAACCAGCTGAGGAGCAGGAAGAAGTTCACAGTCATCAGGAGGAAGTCATTTGCAAGTTTTTTGCTGTGACTTGTCCCCTTGCTTGTGTGGTGTTCTCCTGTGTGGCTGTCTTTCCTTGTTATATTATACCCATTGTTCCAAATTCTTAGTTCTTAACCAGTGGTGTGTTTCAGAGGAGCTTAGGGAGCTAAAGAGCTTAACAGATAACACCTGCAGAGGGCTTTTGCCTGGGGAGTCTAATTCAGTAGCTGTGATGTGGGACGCTGGGCATTTGCATTTTTTTAAAGAAGTCCCCCAGTTAATTCTGATGTATATGCCTGATTGAGAAATATTCTCATGAGCGTCTCAAGGTAATAGTGAAGAGCATGAAGTTCTGGACCAGGTCATGGGAAAACTCAAAACTGAATTCATTGATCAAGAAATCTACTCACTATGCAGATAAATATTTTTAAGGGCTTGGGCACAGTGGAGATGAAAGTGGCTAAGGACAAAAATGTGTCCCTTGACTAATCTCTATAGAAGAGCCAACTGACTGACTTTGGGTTTGGATGTAAGCCACTTCCTGATTCTAGCATCTGCTCCTAGCTCTGGATCTTCCCATTTAAGGTCCATTCTGTCATTGTGTTCACCTAGTTTAACTAATCAGATTATTGAATCTCAGGGGCTCATTTTCAGGTTCATGGTCAAGGATTTCTTAATTCTCTAGAGGATTCAGTTAATTTCCTACTTTAAAAGACCAGATGGGGTATTGGCTTCATGAACCTGAAAACATAGCTTTCATTAACTGGGAGATTTTTGCAACTGGAAATCTCTGATGATTGTAATTTGTAATGATTGTTGTATAGTTTTGAGCTTAAAAATTCAAAAGGAATGTGTCTGTTTATGGTGTGTTTCTTAAAGGTGGGGGGACATCAAAAGGAGTCCCCAGCAAACCTTTGTTTCTTAGCCTACTAGGATTGGGAGAAAAGGAAGAAAGGTTGTTTAAAGTTACTTGTGTGCTTCAGAGTGCGAGGGATTAAACACTATTGTGAGTTGGGAAAGTGGGAGAGAGATCCACACAAAGGGGGAGAAGGGAGGAAGCAAATGGTTAAAAATGTTTTAGGAACTGGAGAAAAGCAAAAAGTATGTAATTGCAAACAGTATAAGGATGGAATGAAAGGGGAAGGAAGTTCTAAGTATAAAAACTTCACATGGGTCTGTCTGGGAAGTTTAATATGCTTAAGTGGCAGACCATGGCAAAATTAGAGATCCATTTTATTTTTTGTGAATGCATTTTCACTCTTTATTGATCTTGTGTCTTGTCTTCAAGAGAAACCTCATTGTGCATTCAATTCATGTGTAGGACCCAAGTATCAGTGTAGTCTCCTTTTCTTCCCTTATGTAATATTTGTATTCTAAATTATGATTTAATGGGTTCCTGAATCTTTTCTCTTTAGATTATGATGTTGTATAGTTTATGTAAATATTTGTCTTGAGGTGCTTTAAGTATTCTACTCACTCCTATAAGGTCTCACATTTGAATTGTTTTATTATAGTCACTCTGTTTAAATTAAATTCTAATCTCTTCAATCCTATTGCCAAGGCCTCACTTTTGGCTTGGGTTTAATGGAGATGGAATTTGGTTGGTTCCTTAACGTGGTATATTTAATTTTATTTTTCAGATAGTGATAAATGTTGGGGTTTGGGTTATAGACTCTTTGGCATTAATATGTATAAACCCTGATCTCAAACACGGAACAGTTGAAAGTGTTAACTCTGAATGTAATTTGCAGCGGGAAATTTTTTTTTTAAAGTGTGTAATATGGAATAGTATTTCTAGTTCAGATTCTGCTGTGGATCTTAGCTGAAGCAAACCCCCAATGGCTCATGCTTTCCTGAGGCTAATAGAATTTTTTGGAAGCCTGGAAGAGTAGTAGTTTGATATTTATCTCTCAGATCTCATGTACCGTAAGATTTTTCTAAATATAGCCATCTTGACTGTAAATAGATTACGTGAAGCAGTAGACTCATAGACTGTCCCTTCTTGTTAAGGGTAATAATCTTAACTACTTGAGTGTTCCACTCCCTTTATACCCCGGACTATACTATTAAAGACGTTTCATTTTCTTCTATGGATTATCAAAACGTACAGAGCATAACCACTGAGCCACATTGACCTTTGCATTCCAGATTGGGTAAGGCAAATGTTTTTTCTCTTAATGTCTTCCTAAGTCTTCCTTTACTGAAGAAAGGCTTTTAATACGTGAAGGGTAGGAGAGGAGGGAGAGCAGAATTTTTTTTCATGTCGAGTTGAATTGTCTATTATTCATCAACACTGCTTCTTATCCACTTCTGAATTAGGTGGTACAGAGTCAGATACCATGATTTGAGGTAATCAGATATATGCTATAACATAATTAGTATAAATGAGACGTCTTTTCATTACAGGTGTCTGAAGCCTTGCTATGTTAAAATCTGAGTTGTCTATCAAAGACGATATATAGCAGTAACCTCCTTATCCGTGGCTTCCCTTTCTGTAGTTTCAGTTACCCACCGTAAATGTGGTCCAAATATATTAAATGGAAAATTCCAGATGTAAAAAATTCGTAAGTTTTAAATGAAATGCGCCATTCTGAGAAGGTTGATGAAATCCTCAGTGTCTGGCTCTGTCCTAATGGGAATGGACATCGCCCCTTTGTTCAGGGTCTCTATGCTGTCTGCCTGTCGCCAGCCTATTAGTCACTTAGTTGCAGGCTCAGTTATCAGATCAACTGTGTGGTATTGCAGTGCTTGTGTTCAAGTCAATTTTATTTTACTTAATTGTTCTGTTTTATTATTATTGCTAATCTCTTACTGTGCCTCATTTATAAATTAAACTTTATCATAGATATATATGTACAGGAAAAAACATAGTTTATGTAGGGTTCAGTACTAGCCACAGTTTCAGGCACCCACTGGGGGTCTTGGAATATACATCCCCCTCAGACAGGAGGGGACCACTGTAGTTACTTTAGCACAGGAATGAATTACTTTGTAAAGATTCACCACAAGTTTCCTATAAACAGTGAGCTCCTTTAGTCATGTAAAGCATGATTCAATTAAAAATGTTTTGATTTGCATTTAACTTTCAGAAATTGACTGTCAAGGTGATATAACAGTTTAATGAGCTACTGGGGGAAATTGTGTAGTCTCTAGCCAGACAGTTTTCAAGTGAGCTGAAATCTATTTTCCCCTGGATGGTTAAAGAAAGATATGTATCGGATTACATTTCTTCCTAAATGTTTCCTCCTCTCCTGGGTTTCTATGAACATATCTACATATACATGTTGGAATTATTTTGGTCTTATATTTAATAAATATCCATCTCAAAAGCCTCTCAATTCACTGAAAATGCTTTTCTTTATCTGTGCTGTCATATTAAATTGGATGCCCTCTGGCTGATATGATTCAGTCTAACCAATAATTATATGAATAGTTACAAAAAAACCAAAATATTATATAGAATATTTTCTAATTTGACTTCTTTCCTACCTGGTCACATCCGTTGTCTGCCTGAGTTTTTTGGCCTGTTAAGTAGAAAACCTACCAGTTTATGTGTATATATGTGTGTGTGCGTGTGTGTGTGATCCTTGCATTTAGCTAGCATGCAGGGGGTCTGTGGCTACAGTCTCTGACATTGGACTCAACAAGTTAGTGCTGTGGCTATATGTTGAATCTGAAAGTAAGCCATCTAGCTTCATGTAAGACAGAATACTAGGATACCAGAACACCAGATGAATTTAAATAGAGTGGTGTGCTTTATCTGTAGTTGTTGGTTCTAACTGTCTGTGCTGCTTAAATACTGATAAGGAGAGTCTACAAGAATACTAGATGTGATTTGTGCTACTTGAGTTTACTGTTACCCAGCAGATTTATTCATTCCATGTTTACAATCTGAGCAGTTCGCTTCATATCAGGGTTTAGTGATTCTGATGGGCAAAAATAGAAATACATTGTTTCGTATTTTTTCACTCTGGAGATTTAATACAAGAAAGCAGCGGACAATTGGCCGAAGATGCACAGCTTTGAATATGATTCCTGCTTTTCACAAAAATGTGTCTTTGATTATCTCTTCATAAATGCATGACCTAGAGCTAAAATTTGCTGTCAGTGTCTTTAGTGGAGTTGTATATTAATGGTTTGACTTGGTATTATCAGCAGAACTATACCACTGCAGTATTTAAACTACATGCCAAACATGGCAGCTGGTACAGTAGATAATAGTGAATTGAAGGTCTTCACAAGCCTTATAGTGCTTTCTCACCATTGTTTGTGTTTGAGGTGCTCCTTTTGTATGAACACAAAAGGTGTAGGATGAACCAAGTGGGCAGATATGTGATCTTTCCACCCTAAGATCACCCTGGCCTTTTCTTTCATGTAGCTTCTTCCATGAAGCCTGCTTGGATTATTCCAGTTGGAATCCAATGCTTTTTTAGAATTTTGATCATTTCTTGTTTTTGCAACTATGTCATATTCCTTATTTGCCTTGCATGCTAATTTCTTTATGCATATGTCTTCTCTTACAACTTTTGAAAATTCATAATGCAAACAGACTCTTTAAAACATGTCTTTTTATAGTTTTTAGCTACTGTCATAGCATCTAACAGGTGCAACAAATAGTATGTTATATATGAATGATGAATGCTTGGTGAAATTAACTGTCAGTATGTAGAAAGGGAGGATGATGAATTTAAGAATAGCCAATTTTGGTTAGCCATTTACACATTAAAAATTGCCGTAACATGTATTATCTCATGGTAGTACCATGAGGTAGGGAATATTCCACTTTCCAGGCGTGAAAACTCTCCAAGAGAAGTTCAGAGATTTTCCCAAAGTCACTGCAACTACTGTGTGATTCAGCTGGGATTTGAAATCAGTTTTTCAGACTCAAAACTTTTGCCTCATTAGACCATTGTACTATAAGATATACTCATCTGAGTCTGAAGTTGTAGTTCCTTTTAAAATGCAGATCGTGTATAGGAGATCCTCCTTATTAGAGGATAATTGATGCCTAGAAAAGGTCACCTAAGTGAATCCACTTAAAGCAGATTCCAGAATTTCATAGTAAATAGAGATTTGATTGAACTTTATCATGGAGAGTGAAGCTAAAAATGAGGAATACTATTTTATCTTATATTTAGCAACATTTAAACTATAATTGCATCTCTGTGCTAATTCTTAGAATGAACAAAGAATTGAGTGTTGATTGTTTTCTGAAGCAGTTTTTCTAACAAAGTTGGATAATGAAAGATCACAATGCCCTTCCCTTTACAGAAGTGCTTAGCCTGTCTTAATTCTTGTAGATTTTCCCTTCTGGTTGTTCTTTGGTCTAACTTTGCTAGATACTCATTGGTTAGTGATTTTGCTTGTTATTCAAACCATCTTATCACTTTCATTGATTTCATGAAATTCTGCATCTTTGATAAGAGTTACAATTTTATTTATTAATTTAAGAGTTGCAATTTTATATTGCAGTCTGTTTTCTTTGCATATGCAATGTAGTATCTTTCAGAGACCTACAAAGAACATAATTTTATGGATAGACTGTTGTGTGACTTGGGTGGGGATTAATTTTGTAAGTTGGTGTGTTATTTTTATGTTGTGATAACTTTTGCCTTCTGACTAACTATGGAGGCTCAAATGATGAATATTAAGATAACTAGGACTCCCTGAACGAATAAAAATATCACATAATTAAATATCATAAAAATATCCTTTATATAGAAGTGTCAGATATTTTCTTTCTTTGCTCTTCAATAACCTACTTTCATGAAAATAAAAGTCCATCAGGTTAAGTATAATTGAGGTCAGAAAAAAATAAGTAAATGGTTCTAGAAGAGGACTTCATTTTAATGCAGCATTTAAGTTATTTAAGGGATTAACAATTACGTGCTTTGTGTGTATGTATATATGTATTTATTTAAGTGGCATTTGCATAAGGAATTATTTCATAATAATAATTTCATAAGGATACGATATCAGAAGACTGATGGCAGATATCAGCTTGAGATTAATATTAGCCTAATGGTTAGGAACTGAACTAGAGCCACACTCCCTGAGAATCTGTCTGACCTCTGCTACTTACTAGTTATATGATCATGTTTAAATTATGTAATTCTCTGTGCCACAATTTCTCTGTCGGGATAATGGAGACACTTATGGTATTTTCTTCAGAGAGTTGTTTCAAGGTTTGAATGAGTTAATATATGCAAAGTATCTAGAACAGTGGCTGGAACATAGTAGGCACTCAATAAATGTTAGGAGTTATTGTGATTTGATCATTATATAAGATCGTTATGAATATTATAGTGTTTTTGCAGAAGAAGGAAGCCTGAAGAAAACTGCTTTAAGTTGGCTTCAGAATGTTAGGTCTTTTTGTTGTTTTGTCAGCAAAGTAATAATCTCAGAAATATTTGTTGAGAGAAAAAAACTAAATTTGTGTTGAATGATTTGTAAAAGTCCTTGATACTTTTGAGCAAATATTTTCAGATCTTCTAAACATTTAAGTTTACGAAATGTTGCTTATGCATATCCTTTCTTCCTTCCCATGTCTCTCTCTTCCCAATCCCCCTCCCGTGGATAAATAAACCAGGCATTTCTTTAGGTTTTTACCAAGAAACCCTAAAGTGACTCATTTAATGGCTGAATGAAATAGTACTTTTAAATTTCTTTTCTCCTGTGTAAATACAGTGGAAGTTCAGTGAGAATTTATCTTTCAGTTGATTGCTTGCTTCAGGTTTTAGGAGTGATAGTGACAGATGAACAGTAATTGAGTTGTGAATAAAATTTTGGAGAAGATAAATGATACCATTTCTGGTGGAAAATATTGCTTTCTTCCATTATGACTCATGGCTATTTATTTATTTTTAATGGGCAAGAACTCTTGATGCTTGCGAAACACCTATGGTTTTAAATTGGCTCAGGATATGTTAATGGTAAATGATTAGGGACCTCACTGGATTGACACCCAGATTGCATTTTGTAGCTAGGCTGATGTAGTCAGCATGGCTAGTGGTGCAGCCCTCCTGTGAATTGTCATCTCCCAGGGACAGAAGCAAGGCCTTGTGGCTAAAACTTGTCTTATAGGAAGCCCTCTGTTTTAGCATCGCTTGCAGACCGCATTGTTCTCCCTCAAAGAGACATGCAATTGTGAATCACTTTTAAAAAGCAGATTCAGTATAATTTTTTTAAATGCTTAAGTTTGCTTCATAAAACTGTTTATAAAAGCAGATTCAGTATTCATTTTTTTAATTGCATGAGTCCACTTCATAAAGCTGTTTATATGTTTTCTCACATCGACTTAATTTAGTTTTGAGCAAAAAAAAAAAAAACATGTATTGCTAAGAGTGAACTAGAATATTTTCAAGCTTTATGTTTAAAAAAAATCTCGAAGTCTGTTATTAATGGTTTTGTAAAAATTTTTGTTTTTAGTCTGGTAAAGAGGTACTTCATAAAAATCAAACAGAATGAAATGAACTAATTTCAGTCCTAAGTTGTTATTATTTGAGTTCAACGCCTTTTCTCTGTTTTAATTGACTTTGTATTTGATTTTTATCAAACTGTGGTCCTATTTGGAGAAATGAAACTTCACAACTTAGGGAGTCCCAGTTTGTCCGTGAGAGGATAATCAAACTAGGCAGCAAAAGACTGATGATTAACTTTGCTTTTGTAAAACTCTTCCACAATAGAATTCCCACTTTTTTCCACTTTCTTTGACCACAGAGCATTGCACTTTTTCTTCATTGTTTATTTTAAGGGTGAAATTAAATCAGAGACTGTATGGGGTGGCCATTGGATAGAGTGGGTTTTGCTGTTTCGATTGTACGTAGCAGATCATAGTGAGGCTCTCCTAATTCTTAGCATATTCCAGTTTTTATGAAGTTTGAAAATTTAAGCCTTTCCTATCATTCCATAACTAAATATAGTAATGAAATTTTATCTGAAGTCAGGAACATTATCCAAATCTGATTTGATGTGTGTAGGATACTGCACATTCATTGAGTGGTACAGATTGTGTTAAATGGGCCTGAAATAATGTTCAGGAAAGAGAATCACTTTCTATTCTTCTTGACACAAACAGTTTGTCACAGATATGCATTCCTCTCCCTATCTTGTTAGTATAGTCGTTATATTTTTCATTACAAGTTTTATACAAATATTCTAGTTTTCCCTGATTGGGTTTACATGAATATATTGCCATTATAGACTAGGTGTTATTAATGCGTGTGATTAAACATGTAATTAATATGTGTAATTACATAGTGAGAGGTATGGCAGAGATGGGCTCTATGCCGATTTATTATATTATATAGGTGCTGTGTGCACAAAGACACAGTTAGGATTTTATGCTTAACATTTACTCCCACTGTAAATCTGCAGTGGTTTGTGGTCAGGGTATATGCTTTTCATTTGAGTTCGGGAGATTCACTTTTATGGTCATGAGAGCAACTGGATTATGACCGTCTTTTACCGGGGCTGTGTCAAATATTCCACCCAGAGACTCCGCAGAAGAAAAGTTTGGTGTGAGATCATGGTCCTGAGTGTGTGGACAACACTGTGCTCTATGCTAGCCACACCTTGGAATGTGCAGGTTTTACTTTTTATTTGTTTATTTAATGTTTTAAGCTCCATGTTAAACTCATCTGTTAAATTATCTTTTTCTCTCCCTTCTCTTATTATATGTTTGGTTACTTTCCCTCTTATCTAAATTCCCCACCACCCCTTTTAAACGTCTAAGAACACCTGCTGCTTTTTATGCCACTGTCTGCACTGGTCACATTCTCGTCCATCTCGTCATTGCACATTTTTTTAAACTCTGTAAACAGACATCAGGTACTCTCGGCTTTCTTTCTAGCATTTATTCCTTTGCTCTTCCTCCCCCCCCCGCCCCCCCCATTCTACCTCTTGACTGTTTCTTTTTCTTAGAAAGGAATTCTGAGTTACGCTATGGCAAGAAAATGAAAATGGCAAGGATACAGCATTGTAAAGGACTGCAGGAGAACAGAAGTTAAGTTAGATTATTGAAAGCTGGACATGAAGGAGTAACAAGAGTAACCAAGGTTGATTCTGAGATTTACCTTTTTCCCAAATAATTGTCCTGAACTTAGACATTATCAGAGAGAAGCTAAGAAACACCGCTTAAAAGAGTCTTAAAATGGTACTAGAAGGCGTACTTATGCATGGCATCATACGTTAATGGACTAAGAAGTGCAAGTCATCGTTGATTTCAGTCTACTCTAAACATTGTGCAGCATGTTGTTTTTGGTATTTTGGTTAGGATGTTGAGGATGGCCCAAGGGCCCAGTAACTACCAGCGTATAATTTTGATTTGAGTGCTTAAGTAGATATGCTTTGCTGAAAACACATGAGGTAAAGGTTGACTTGGATTCGGATGCGGCTTGTTTCCAAGGGGGACCTGGGAACAGATGTGTTGTCTGTTCTGAATGCATTGGGATCCATCCATGTTTTGCTTACAGACCCCCTTCTGTCTGGTGCACTCTGCCCTCTAAAAGCTTCCTGAATTGCTTTGTAAACAAGGCAGCTACTACAGCTGCAACTGTTGGATTTGGACTTTTGCCAGCTTGAAATTTATCCCTGCCCTAATGCTATATATCTGGGAGCAGGCAAAGTGGATTTTTTTTTCTTCTTCAAGCATATGGAAGCATTCACGGAGGAAGATTGTGTCGAGGGTAAGATTCCTTAAAACTGCATGCATTCTCCAAGGATTATTTTGGCTTTTTATTCTTTGCCACCAGGTCAGATTTTAGCACCTTTCCTGTACTCCCCCCCCACCCATTACTTAGTAGGACTACTGCTTCATTAAAAACCCATAATTCCAATGCCTTTTATCTTGGTGGGCCACTTGGATTCAAGAGGAGTGAATGAAGTGAGTCAATGAAGATTGTTTTTCAAGATTCCTTTCTTTGGTATGCTAATATGAAAGAAAAGAAAGACAAAAATAAAACAAAAAAAATGGGAAAACAAAGAAAGGATAAAGTGGAAAATGGGATTTCTTAAGAAATCTTGTTTGGGGATTAGCTCTACCTGGCAGTTGCTTCAGTGACTGTATGCTGCGTGAATTTTACATTTTCTTTGTATTTTATATACAGAGATGTTGAAATGTCTTCTTTGAGTGCCAAAACCGCCAGAGTTCTCGCAGAAATTGAAGTTGAGTTTCGCTTTATTATATTCTTGACTTGTTGATGAGTTTTCCATTTAAGCCTCTTTCTTCCTTCTCCCTTATCTAGCTTTTGAAGTCTTCCACACAGGTGGATTCCTTTATGCCTTCTTACTAGATTGGGATTAAAAAAAGTTCATTGTTCATCTCGTCATAAAGTTTATGGCTGCCTGGGCTGCTTTTTTGACCTCTTTAGGCTGATGATATGTGACACTGTGCAACTAGAGTTGGTATTTGCCAATCTGTACGCTTTTGGTTTGTTTCATATTACCGGATTAGAATGAAAACCTATTTCATTTCAGTAGCAGCAGAAAGCACAAAATCTTGAGGATCCTGCCAATATTCTCTTTTTGGAACAATATCAAAAGTGTAACTTTTCTGTTGGAATAAGTATTTTCTGGCCAACATCTCTCCCTCTGCCCCCAGCTTCTGTGTGATGAAATAACATTGGCTTCTTTTATCTCAGAGTTTGGACTATTTAGGAGCCCTTCCACATAAGAAGGGGATGTCTTAACTGATTTTCTTGGAATGGAGTTGATTATGAATCAGTGAAGGAGGAGCTATGTGGAACCTTTGTGATGTAATATGGCGTAGCAATAGGAGGGCTAAGCCAGAGTTCCCAGGATTATGATGGGGGCACATCGTGATTTTAGCTCAGTGACCAACACAGTTGTGAACTTCCCCACAGCTTTTGGCTGCTCCTCGTCGTAGAAGAGTGTTGGCTTGCATAGTGGGCTAGAAATCCAGGCCTTCATTGATTTATTCCTCTTGGTTTCAGGCCCAGATCCTCAACTGTGCAGGGATTTCAGCTGATCAGGGACAGCCAACTAGCTGTATAAAGAAATGAGCTATTATGCTTGGGGGAAAAATTGTTGTTTGAGGAACTAAAATTGACACATTTTCTTTAGGCAGAGGAAAGTTAATACATCGGAGTGTTATTTTTCTTTTTCAAGCGGGACATCATTCCTTCCTTCCCAGTCCCAACGTTTTCGCGTGTAAAAATAAGAAACAGTGGCGCTTTTGTTTAAGCCGTTGCCAATACCAACATTTACCACCTCCTTTAAAGTTTTTTTTCTTTTAAAGGGATCTATTTGACTGAAAATTTGCTTAGAGCTGAAACTTGTCATTCAGTTTTTGAGCCCACAGGCAAGTTATTTCCCCCTTTTTAGAGCAAGGAGAACATGTTTCAGGAATTTGATAATTAGTGACTTTTTTTGACACTTACGATTGCTTACCCTTCCTCAGTACACAAAAACTAAGACGACAGCTCATCATTTCAAAGTTGAGTTTGACATAAAAGTGGTCCTCTGGGCTGGGTTTTCGAAACCTTCCTGATGTAGAACGTCAGAACGTTGGGTGCATATCTAGTCATTTCAGCAGCACTTAATGAAAATGATCGCTCCAGCCTTTCCAAGCTGAGATGCTGCTGGCCCACGCCCCATACTTGTGCTTTGGTTCTTTTTCATTATGGTGATGGTAGATTTGCATTGAATTTAGACAGTGTTTCAGCTTAAAAGACCATAAGCCAAGGTTAGGGAACCGTAAAACTAAATTTTTTTCCCCTTGTGAAATTAATACATGAGAGAAATGGATTCAGGTCCCTGGCCTCATTGTTAATATTATTAGCCAATAGCGCTCGGAGTCTTGGAAAAGCGCAGCGAATAGGTGAATAGGGTCTTTTTTTAGCCCTCACCCAAGCTGTGGTAGCATATCTAAGGCTCGAGTGTGTTGACCTTCCAGGTGGTGAATCATTACAGTTATTCCTGGTGAAAGTCAGCTGCAACTGCATGTAATACTTCAGTGTGATGTGGGAAAGTACCTTTCTTCTATATATAGCTGACACTGGATTATTAAATTTTTACCATGCTTCTTCAGCTGCGGGGATTTCTCACAGTTATGTATCACTCCTCAATATATAAAATACATAGTGATGTATAACCTGATATTTATTATGGAAAATGCAATTTTATTTCATTATGTAATCTTCATTAAAGGCATTGTAACTGATTTGGGTTTTGTTTTGCTTTTAAAATGAAACATCTTAAATATATTCCGGGGTCTAGCATACTCCAGAGAGATTTGGTTTAAGTTTTTCTGAATAAAAATCCCAAAGGAAGCAACTAAATATACGAATAATGAGGGAGGAAGTATTTGGGTATTTTTAAGGAAACAAAAAGGCAGCTGTAATTTTAGAATTTGGGGTCTAAAGATACCCCTTATGTTTTTATACCAATATAAAATCAAGGAGAAAAGAGATATCTTGATGAGAAAACTGAAAAAATCCAATCAAAGTCAAGCAAAATCCAATTGAAGAGTCATTTAATAGTAAAGACCTGTATGTTTATGGTGCATATTCCTTTTCAAATTATGTATTTCACATTTATAGCAAAGCTTGTAGAAAATAATACAGGGTATAGGAGGAACCTAACCACACCTAGCTTTGTCACATCTTCACACTGTGCCATTTTTGCAAACACTGCGTGTGCTCCATCCCTCACCTCATTCCCTGTCTTCCCTCCATGGTTAAACTATAACTCCAAGTTTAGCATTTATCAATCCCATGTCTATTTTAGTCATTTTCCTACCAACATGTATCTATATATAGGGTGTAACATTTTTGCACGTTTTAACACATCGACTGCCACACTAGAAAAAAAAATTTTTTTCCTCTGGGCCATGGTGTCTTATTACAAAAATAGAATTCAAACTTGGAAAACAAAACAATCCTTTCTAATTTAATGAAAAATTTGTTATTTTTTATTGTTTTCTATGTGTGAGTTACATGCGACTTGAAAAACAGTTCTCGAAGCTCCCAAGGTGAAGAGACATACTGTGAGTTACATATGCTTCGTGAGGCCCTGGGCTCAAAACTACAGTGAGTTAAATACAACTCACATGGCAGTTAATGTGTTAAATATTAAACATAATGATATAAATGCCGTCATGCTGCCATATTCTGAAATTTGCGTATTACTTTTCACCCTTATTTGTGGAATTTTTTCATCTTGGTGCATATATCTCTCTGGTTCCATTTATTTTCACTGCTCTGTATTTTCCTTCTTTCCGAACATACCAGTCTTTATTTATTCATTCTGCTGTTGATGGGCTTCTCCGTTGTTGGTAGTTTTTGACAGTTATCTCAAGTGAAAGGATGAACATTCTTGTACACGTCTTCCTGTGTGTCTTCTACTTTTGAACGCACATAGGAATTTTTCTGGGGTAATATCTGGAAATGGAGTTGCTTTGGACACCCATAGCTTTCCTGGGTGAAGCTAGTCTCTTTTGTGCGACGGTGCTCGCAGCTGGTCCCACGGGTACTGTGGGAGAACGCCCACAGCTTCACATCTTCTCCAACATTGACATTGCCAGAAAATAAAATTTCTGTCAATTTGATGGTAGCAAAAACATATCTCCTTGTTTTAATCTGCATTTCCCTGACTTGTGAGGTTGAATATCATTTCAAATTTATTGGCCATTTGTGGTTTTCTCTTCTGTCAGTTGCCTGATGAGATCCTTTGTCTGTTTTTTTTTTTTTTTGGATTGTTTTATCTTTCCTTTTGATATGTAGAAATTCTTTATGTTCTGAATACTAATCCTTTGTTGGTTATTTGCTCTTCAAATCTATGGCTTTTTTTTTTTACTTTGTTTATGCTGTCTTTTGTTGTAGGAAAGTTTTTAATTTTAATGTAGAGAAACTCAATATTTTCCTTTATGGTTTGTACTTTTTGTATCTCATTTAAAAAGCCTTCCCTACTTTCAAGGTCATAAAAATGTACTTTCTGTCTCTTTTTTCTTCTAAAAGTTTCAGAGTTGTGCTTTTTACTTTCAGTTAACCTATCAGGAATTTTTGTGTATGGCATGTTGTAAAGGATATAATTTTATTTTTTTCCCATGTGGATATCTAGTTGTCTCAGTGAAGCTTTTTAAAACAAGCATTTCCTTCTTTTTTCTTTTCTAAGAAATGACTTTTATTTTTTAAATTTTAAAACCAATTTGAACTCTAAAACACTAATTTGAGACTTACCCCCAAAAATTGCAAAAACAGTGCCAAAAATTCCAATTGACCTTTCATCCAGGTTCTCCAAATGTTAATATCTTAGGTAACCACAGTAGATCAGAAAATTAATAATGGTTCAATACTATTATCTCCAGACTTCATTCAAATTTTACCAGTTGTCCCGCCAATAACCTTTTGCTGCTCCAGGACTGGATCCAGGATTACACCCTGCATTGATTTGTCTCGTCTCTTTAACCAATCAGCGACTGTTTTTCAGTCTGTCTTTGTCTTTTATGACCTTGATACTTTCAGAGTACTGGCCAGATATTTTATTTTTTTTAATTATTATTATTTTTTATTTCAGCATATTATGGTGGTATAGAAGTTTAGGTTACGTATGTTGCGTTTGCCCCCACTCCCCACCCCAAGTCCGAGTTTCAAGTGTATCCATCCCTCGTATAGTGGGCATTGCACTCTTTGTGTATGCATATACCCGTCCCCTCCTTCCCCCCCCCCGCCCGACATCCAATAAATGTTGTTCTTATATGTGCACTTATGTGTTGATCAGTTAATACCAATTTGATGGTGAGTACATGTGGCGCTTGTTTTTCCATTCTTGGGATACTTCACTTAGTAGAATGTGTTCCAGCTCTATCCAGGAGTATACAAGAGGTGCTATATCACATTGTTTCTTAAAGCTTAATAGTACTCCATGGTATACATATACCACATTTTATTAATCCA
>CAUYSK010094472.1:0-13687 GCA_963575035.1 Avahi laniger | reverse complement strand
TTGTATTGAAACACTTTTACTAAAAGAATGGCAAAAACATGAAAATAACAATAAGAGAATGTATACAAACACCAACTTAGTCCAAGTATCAGCCCCAAACTTTTCTGTCCGAGGGAAAACTTTAATAGCCTGTGCTGCCTTTCTAAGCGTGCTACAAAGTATGTGACATGATGATGATCCAAAAGCAAGGCATTCAAAGGAATGAGGCAAAAAAAAGTTAAAGAGCTGTGAATTCCAACCACACTTCCCTAATTCAGAACCCTAGACAGGTAAATCTAGAACAAAATATAACATGTCCTTAGGATAACTAGACTTACATCTACAAGACTTCATTTCCTTTTTTTTTTTTTTTTTTTTTGAGACAGAGTCTTACTCTCTTGCCCGGGCTACAAGGGCTAGAGTGCCGTGGCGTCAGTCAGCCTAGCTCACAGCAACCTCAAACTCTTGGGCTCAAGCAATCCTCCTGCTTCAGCCTCCCAAGTAGTTGGGATTATAGGCACGTGCTTGTTTTTTGTTTCTATTTTTAGTTGCCCAGCGAATTGTGTTTTTAGTAGAGACGGGTCTTGCTCTTGCTCAGGCTGGTCTTGAACTCCTGAGCTCAAGCAATCCACCCACCTCGGCCTCTCAGAGTGCTAGGATTACAGGCGTGAGCCACTGCACCGGCCTATTTTATACTCTAAGGGACTTAGTGTACATCAGCTGTCTTTTGATCTTAACTATAAATGATTCTGAATGGATTTAAAAGGAAAATTTGTAATCATGTATTTAAAAAGAAAAATAACTGTCAATATTTCTTTCAAAATAAAGCCAGGTCAGAGGATTCATATCAATTACAAACTTCAAAAGAACAGTTTCATTTTTTATTTTATTTTTTGTTTTCACAAATACTTTCTCTGAGAGATTTGAAACCCTTTGAAGTTTTAAATTAATTAATATCTCTGCTATACGGTGAGAAGAGGCCTTTTTCTCTCTCCTGAAATGCAAGCTGAGGTCCATGCTATTGAAATGTGTTATTCTATAATAGCACCTGTCTTTCTGCCGAGCTTCATGTCTGTAGTCTCTAAATGAGTGGGTATGCTCCCTTTTCTCTGGAACTTTTGAGACTGAGTCCTTTCATAAAAGAACAAGAGTTACTTGCCTTTGGGTTAGTGTTCACAAAGGAGAAAATTGAAGTCAAAGGAAAAATCTTAGAGAGAGAGATGAGTGTATGAAAATAGTTTTGCAGCAAATTGACTTTCTAAAAGTTTATTGATGGACTTTGAGGGCCCTTCTGCCTCTGGTAATAAAATAGGCAGGTTATGTTTTTCAAAGTTGAAAAGACAAGACATTTATCACCCTATATTTAACAGAGATATGTTTTTATGTTAAAACTGAGAAAATAATTGAAGATTTTAATCTAGAGTGAATCACAAGCACATCTATGTTTATAGAGGTGTGTACTATTACAGATACTCACATATATATCTATGTTGGTGTGCACACACATATGTAGTAACTGCTGTTTCATTATTAGGCTTGGCAGGCAATATTCCAGCTATATACCTGAATTTTCCTACTATTAATAATTGATACCTTTATCTGTGTCATTAAAAATAATTCTTCCACTTTGTTATAGAAATATTTAAATATTTATAAGATGTATTATGTATTTTTCTTGTCATTTAAAGTTGAAATTAACATTTTCTTAATTACTCAGTAGTAGCTATAAACCTCAGTGATTATGCTCAAGTCTCTTTGGTCATGTGTATCCCAGGGGCAAGGAAGGTCTGTGGAGCCAGTGTTCTAACTGTGGGTAAAATGCAGGTAAAAGAGGATGAGGGAGTTGAAAAGAAACAGAATATAAAAGTAGTCATAAAAGATGAAAGAATGGATAAATCTGTGATCCGATTGATTTTATAAGTAGATAAACACCATTATGACAAATCATTGGATTTGAAGACTCTGTTGGATTTTCTCAAGATAGGCAATTTGGAACTTATGGCTTTATATTGGTGGAAAAGAGTTCTTGGAAATACACCAGTTCAATTCTGGCAAATGCTGTTTCTGTTATTTTAATATTTTATACTTCACTAGAATTTCACATTAGTCTGCAAGTGATCGTAACAATTGGAAATGCACTAAGTTTGGTTTAGCTCACGTCTTAGTCATACTCGCCTCCCCAGCACTGAGCACCGTGCCAAGCACGTAACAGATGCTCAAGAATTGTGAGTCATGGTTTCCCCTTTCCCTGTAATGAGTGAAAAGGGAGAAATTAATGACTGTCACGGTGATCCTCAAGGCCTAGGGCAATGGTTCAAATGTTATTAGCACGTGTTAACAAAATAATAATACCTTAAATGATAACTTTGCTCTTTAACAGAGTTTGTTTTTTCTGGAAGAATGTGTTTTTAAAAATACATTCCTAACACTTTGGTTCCAAAAAGAGTGTGAGAGGGAGGTGGGGATATATCACTGCGGGGCAGGGCGGGTGTTGTTCACCGTTGCACTCATCCTCCCGTCCCATTCGGAGAAGTCCTTCCTGTGAGTCTGGTCTCTTCCCTGCTCCCACTTTGAGATCACTTCCCTCGGTAGCCACTGCTCCTGATGACGTGTTTCAGGACTGGAAAGAGATGAGAATTATGGCTCTGACCTCTCTACCTTTGACTTAGAGAAGCATTGCCTACATTCTTGCACTTACAGATGCTTGGAAATGGGAATCACCTTGAAAATTTGTTTTTTATAGTTTTTGTATCATTTAAAATTAAGGTGTTCACACCAAAAAAAAAAAATTAAGGTGTTTATTTTGGAGACTATAAAGTTAATCATTAAGAGGAGGGGCTAGGCTTTTTTGGAAAAGATGAAATGGGTAATCAGATTTTGAATTAACCTGTTTGAGATTCCTTAAATCATGTTTTAGTGTAGTGATTCTCAACTGGATGAAATTCATGAGACTCTTCAAGAAAACTAAACATAGTGAACTCCCAAAATATGTCTGAAACTCCAGCTTGGAAAACCACAAGTTAAACAGGGTTTAACTGTTTTACTGTTAAACCGCCGTTCAGTTATGATGACATGGTATCATTTGATCTTTGCTGATTAATTAATCTTTAATACAGATACAAAAGAGGAGAGTGAAATTGCTTGGCATAAATTTTATTATAAAGTGGTCATCCAGATGATCTAGAATATATTTACACAAATTTTTAAACATGACATTGAAATGAAAAGACAAAGATTTATGTGCTTGGAACCCTTAGAATGTATCTTTATACCCTCGTCTGCGACAGTCACCTTCTTAATGGAAATATACTTTGGAGCTATTTAAAGTCACCGTGTAAAGAGGGCTCATGACAGAAGGAAAATGGTAAGGGCTGTGCATGTAGTGGGATTTCAGCTGGTTTTGGAAAAAGTGGTAACTACTGCTGCTTTTCTCCTTCAGCTCCCTTGTGAAGGATGCTTCTCCTGTTCCTCTGATTGATGTTACAAACCTCCCCACTCCTAGAAAATTCCTCGATACCTCTCAGTATTCTACTGCTGGAAGTTCAAGTGGTGAGTATTTAATTTTTCAGCCACAAAACTTTTTAGTTTGCCGCTGTTCCTAGGCAAAGACCTGGGGAAGCTTTGGGGGCTGGGCTTAGAGGGCCTGATGTAAGAGCCTTTTGCAACCTTCAGAGCAAATAAGATACACAATGATTGGCTGAGCCTCTTGCATTGTCAAGGTTGAAAACTGGCAGCTGAACCCAGCCTGCCTGCTCTATCCAGCTGTAGGTGTGTTTTATTTGACCAGTCCTGTTTTTCTAGAGTTTGAATGTTCTTTGATAGAGTGTGTGCTTTCCTTTTGCTGTAACCTCTATTAGCTTTTGCCCAGCTGTTCCATGGATTACATTGCATGTCTGGTCCTAAAGAGCTTTTGAGTGTGTGACCTCTGTCCTGTGTCCTGATTCCTATTTTATGTTCCAGTGGCTGCTCTGTTCCCAATGTACCCGCATCCACGTGTGCACACACACTCATACATGTAACGCACTTTGTGGATATATCCACAAATGAATCGTTTCTTCGTTGGGGCTATCTAATATCCTATTGAACAAAACAAAGGAGAGACATTTTGGGATATATTTAAGGTTGGGGGGTGTAAGGATGTACTTTGAGTCTGGATGCAAAGATTTAGGGGGATCTTGTGGAGTGGCTCAGACTTGCCCCTTCAGAGAATTCAGCTCGGCTGCGTTCAGAGAACTTTTGGGCCTTTGCAGAGAGTTTCTCTGTCATTGCAGCTTTGGGGTGGGGGAGAAGAGGGGCTGGATGTCTTTTGTGGGATGCCTTGCAGGTGACTTTGTGTGGCAGCCAAAGTCTTCAGTGCCTTTAAAGAAATAGTAATGTTTATTATTGTCTTTTCGGATAAAATTTAGGTCTTATGGTTCTTATTATTTCTTTAGTTCTATAGAGCTCCAAAGAATAAAAAGGTAGAAAAATAATTTGGATTCAATCAATACATTTCATGTAACTAATTAAAAATGTTTCTTTTGAGAGCCTAACAATATTGTTGCTGGGGCATATTTCATTACCCTTACAATGTCATTTAATTAAATTATTTTAGGGTTATTTAGGCTTGGGATCTTGAAGTTTATTACTTTTACCGTAGGAAAGTATAGGATTTTACAATAGATTTTTTTTCCTTTGTCAGTTTACTTAGTAACTGATCTTTTTGAAAAATCCCAAACACTTACTTTTATTATGATACTTTACAAAGGTTTGTGTTCAAGCCTCTTCTTGGAGTTAGAAAAGGTTTTGTTCTTTCCCTCTTTCTGATGTAGTGTTGCTTTTGAGTTTTGACACTGCTCTTGAGCTATTATAGAGTGTGGAATTATGAAAGAGAAAATATACTTTTGATTTATATTTTATCTCTACCTTTTGTAGAAATTACCAATTGTTACATATTTGCATTTTTATAAATGTGGATCACCACTGCTTAGCCTGGTTATATTAATTTACGTAAATGTTGCTGAGTCAATGGCCAAGTAAAATAAAAATTTTAATTATTCATAACGGAATGATAGGGCAGGCTTTGCAAATGAAAAGGTATAAATATCAAGCAAAGTGAAAAATGCCAATTATGGCAAATTTCAGTAGAAACTAAATTGCTACATCTATTGTTTTTAATAAGACAGGTTTTACTTTATTATGGGCATTTTTTTCTCTCAGGTCCTGGAGTTTGTGTTTATCTCTTAGTGAAGTTTGTGGTGACACTTTGACTTTGGCATTATTAGGAACAACTCTTAAAGAACCACATGGTAGTTTAATGGAGCTGGGACCATTATGGAGACTGTTTATAGAGAAGTGTACAAATCTTTCGTTTTAGATGGGTTCATTTCCTTTACTGTTTTGAAGGCTATTGATATTGTGATTTTTTTCTGTGAGTGACTGAAAAAGAAGGTAGTTAAATATTATTGATTAAAATTAATAATAGCAGAGGTTAAGAAGTATTTAGTGCCTCCTACATGTGAAGCAGTGTTTTAAGCACTTTACATGAATTAACTCATTTAGTCCTTCAACAATCTTATGAGAGGGATACTATTGTTAGCCCCATTTTACAGATGAGCAAAGTGAGGCATAGGGAGGTTAATGCTTGGTAAGTTTACACAGCTATCAGATAGCTATGATTTCAACTCATAAGCTAGGTTCCAGAGTATGCTTTTCTAACCACTTCGTTGTGCTGAAAACAAGCTCTAGGTATCCTCTGTGTATTAAGTTTCTTTTCACACAAACTTAGTGGCTTAAATAACATAAATTTGTTATTTTACAGTTTTGTAGGTCAGAAGTCTAATTGGTCAGAGTCTTATTGACTAAAATCAAGTTGTTGGCAGGACTGTGTTCCTGTTTGGAGGCTCTAGGGGAAAATCTGTTTTCTTGCCTTTTCTGGCTCCTGGAGGCTGCCACTCTCCTTGGCTCACGGCCCCTTCCTCCATCTTCAAAACCAGCAATGGCGGGTCACCTCCTTCTCACGTTGCATCTCCTTGTCTCACTCTTCTGCCTCCTCCTCCTTCTTTTAAGGACTCGTGTGATTAGATTATTTCCACCTGGATAATACAGGCTACCCTCCCATCTCCGGGTCCTTAACCTTAATCACATTTGCACTCTCCTGTGCCATGGAAGGGGACGTAGCCACAGGTTCTGGGATTCAGGATGTGGATATCTTTGGGGAACCATTATTCTGCTTACCACATTTGACATTGCCTATTTTCTGACTTACATTATCTTTAGGAGCCAAGCGTAAAAAATTTGACTTTCTTCAAATTATGTAGTGAGGTCTTTTTAAGTCATTGCAATTCTAGTCTTTCGGACTATATTAATCTGGATCGCTTATTAAAGGGAATTGTGTAAATGAGGAAGATTATTCAGAGAACTGCACAAAATGTTACTAAGTACATATAAAAGTATGGGGCTGATGAATATACTATAATAAAGGATGGAAATTTTGTCTTATTCTTAATAATGAGCTATAAGTTCTAAGAGTCTACTTGTGAACTGCTCTGCAAGCCAGCCCAGGGAATTTAACATAGGCTCTTATTCAGCAGGGAATTTAACATAGGATCTTAAAGCTCCCCTCACACCTTGTGAAACAGTAAGATTGAAGGTGTAATCCATTAGAATTAAGGCTTTAATAGAGGAAGTTCCAATAGGGAATCTCTGGATAGAATGGATCTCCCACTGGGGTGTCATTAATTAAGGTGAGAGGTGATTCCTGAGAACTTTCAGGTTATTGTTAATTAAATGAGAATATTGATTGCTTGCAAATGAGTTTTTCAGATGTCCTATTTAGAGATAAAGTTGTAGGTAACTTTTCTATGGGAGATTTTCTGTCATAGTTTATAAGTTATAACTTGCAAAATACTTTACCTCACTTAACTGATACAACAGTCCTATGAGGTATTAATAGTTATGGCAGGTACTATTGTGATTACCATTGCAATAGTTATATTTATATCCATTATATTTAAGTTTATGATCAAATATTTAAGGTCTCATAAAAGTTATATAGAATTATATATATGTATGCATCATCTAATTTAAAAATAAAACATTTACTTACAAAATGCGAAGCCAAGGCTCAGATGTGCAAAAAGAAGTGACCCATTAACAGAAAAATGATTGGCATCCACTTAACTTTCCCACATATTAAAGAAGAAAAGAAATGGCATAATGAAGAACTAAGAAAATAATGAGCAATTCACAGAAAAGTTCATGTACATGGAAAGATTGGCATTTATCTGACAGAGGTTAAGTATCCAGAATATATAAAGAATCCCTATAAATCAATAAAACAAACTAATAGAATAATAGGCAAAAATATGAATAGGCAATTTGTATAAGGGAAAACCCATGCTAGTAAATCTATGAAAAACTACTTATAACTCTGGTTAATCAGGTATTATTTTAAAAATCATTTTACAAATAATGGAAATCGAATCCAGGGAGCTGAGTCGATTGGTCCAGGTTCAACCACGATGGCAGCTGTTGGAGCCTGGCCTCGTGCTGTTCCCACTCTAAATACGTAGGAAATATCTTTTATAAGCCTTTCTCTTATTACTCTCATCAGTGATAGTATTTTATAATGTACAGGGAAACTAATGTCTAATTTAGATGTAGTAATTCAACTATAACTTAGGTAGAAGGATGGGAGAAGTGTGGAGAAAAGCCAATAATTGTAGTAAAATGTTGGTTTAAGCTTTTGGACTCCCAGTATGTCTTTTCATTTGGCAAACTGCCTTTGGAACATTTTGACTGAGCAATTACTCCTGGACTACACAGGCATTTCATTTGTGGCTTCTTTATTCATTTTGTTCATGCTCCTGCTGGGATTGCTGTGATTATGACGGTAATGCAACTGGACTTCTTACTTCTTTTCTTTTTGATATAAGCATAGGTTAAGCAATAAAACTTAAAGAGAACACAAATTAATTGATTTTTTTTTTTTTTTGCTGCTGTGTCTTGATGTGCATTTTATTTATTTCTTTTATTTCTTTAAAGTCTTGTTCTGAGACTTAATATATATCTTAAGAATTTGGGGTCTGATATTTAAAGAATTCTCTCTATGTGGGTTGGGAGCTGCTTCCTAATATAGGAAGAGATGAAATTTCTCCTCTTAGAATTCCCATATCTAGAATAGTGAAGATCTGATTCTCTATAATATAATACTTTTTAAGTTACTTCTGCTCTTAGGTGAGGACCTCCTTTGGCATTTTAAATCAAGTATTTCCTAAGAATCCTTGCATTTGCTCTTATAAATATTTTTGTTGATTCCTATTACTGATTGTAAGTACAGTTGAAGAATATACACCAAAGGGGACAAAATGGAACAGTAGAATTAATAGTTCCAATATTTCTAAATGTAAAAAGAAAGCAAGGCCAGAGTTTATTGTTTAAGTATTTAAAATATATTATAAAAATATATATCATAAAATATGAGCATTACATTCATATTTCAGAGATCAGTATATTCATAACCTCATGTACATCTCACTAGATTAATAAATCTTAATATTTTTCCATATTTGTTTAAGATTCTCTTTTTTAAAAAAATTAAAACATTACAGGTCAATTGAAGTCCCTTTTGAGTACATGAATTCTTACTCAATTCCTTTCCTATCTCTTCTATTCCAGAGATAATTATTACTTTGAGATTGTTCTGTGTCTTTTTCCTGCATGTTTTCATATGTTCTCTCTATCTATGTCTGGGTGTACAGTGCTTTTGTAAATATAGAAACAATATATTTAATTTACATATTGATGTATGTGTTTATATATAAATATTTCTATATTCAAAGTATATTATTGTTTTGCCTATTTTAAGGCTTAAGTAAATTGTATAATACAATATTTGAGTTTTTCACTCAATAATATATTTTTAAAACTTTCTCATGGGAAAATATAGCTATAGTTTATTAATTTTAACTATAGTATTTCATTGTATAATAGCTCACAATTTATCAGTTCCCCTATAGAATATAAGGTATAGGTTGTTTCCAATTTTTCATTTCTATGAACCTTACAGCAATGGATATTCTTGTACATATTCTTGTAGGACAGTTTCCCTTCCACTGATTTTTTGGGAATGGGGTATTGATATCTGAGATACCAAACCCTTTGCAGTAGTCAGTTGGGGATGTAGCCTGTTGTGCTGCATAAGTACTATTGTTTTCCATATGTGCCATGATTTCCAAAAAGTGAGGAAGCCTGACTCTTAGAGTGCACATGTGTGTATGTATAGGAATGTTGTGCATTTTAGGTTTTGTGTTGTCAAATTGTTGTTTAAAATGATTATACCAACATAGATTCCTTCAAGCAGTGCATGAGCTTTCGTTTCTCTACTTCTTTGTCCTTTCTATTGGTTTTATTAGATTTTAATTTTTGTAAATTTGTTTATTTTTTTATAGTTTTTTTTTTTAAGTTTTGTTTGCATTTCTCTGGTTTCTAGTGGTGCTGAGCATCTTTCTACGTATATGGACCCTTTAGATCTCATTTATAAATTGCCTGTTGTTTGTCCAGTTTTTATTATGCCATTTCTTTTCCCTGTTAATATGGAAGGAAATTAAATGGGTGGTAAGTATTTTTCTGTAAATGGGTTGCTTGCAAATATCTTCTAGTTATAGCTTATCTTTATGTCTTTTATTGTTATAGATTTTATTTTAATGTATTAATAGATTCATTGACATTTTCTTGTACAATTTGTATTTCTTCTGCCTTAAGAAATCCTTTTCTACTATGATTTTTTAAAAAAAGTTTGCTTGTGCTTTCTTAATATTTTATGGGTTTGCATTTTAAACGTTGCTCTCTTAAGCTATTTGGAATTTATGTCTTTATTTATTTTATCAAGAACAGAATTTTTTTTTCTTATACATAATCAATTATTCCAGCAGTTACTAATAGTCCATTCTTCCCCCACTGACTTTAAAAATGGTTTTAACTAGACTTTTTATTTTAAAATAGTTTTTGATTGATAGAAATGTTGTGAAGGCAGTACAAAGAACTCCACTAATTTTTAATGTCACTCTATCATGTTTTCTTAATATGTGTGTTTTTGTAGTCTTTTGTTCCACTGAACTATTGTGTATCCTTGCACTAATACCATACTCTTTTATTATCTATAGCTTTATGATTTATTTTGATACCTCCCAGGGAAAGTATTCCCCTCTTGCTCATCTTCAACATTATCTAGGCTATTATTGGCCCTTTACTTCCGTATATCTTTTAGAATGAGGATGTCAAGTTCCATTAATAACCCCGTTGGGATTTTGATTGGAATTTCATTTAATTTATAGAATTAGAATTAATATCTTTTTGAGTCTTTTTGTCTATGAACTTGAGACAACCTCTCTATTCTTTAAATTCATAAATCTTATTCATCTTTTATTAGATATATTACTGAGTACTTTATATTTTTTGTTGTTACTACGAGTGATTTTTTTCTGTTATATTTTCTCTTTTGTTATACTTCTGGAAAGCTTAATATTTTCATGTTGATCTTATGTCTAGCCATTTTGTTGAATTATTTAACAAATTCTAGAACAGAAAGTTTTTTTTTTTTTTTCGGAGTAAGCTAACAACAGCCACATTTATTTATTTTTATTTTTTATTTTTTTAAATTTTTATTTCAGGATATTATGAGGATACAAACATTTTGGTTACATTTTATGACTTTGCCTCACCCAAGCGAGGATTAGAGGCATGCCTTTCCTCTCTACAACACTCACCATGTCCATTAGTTATGAGTTTACCACCCCCCCACTCCCCGCCAACCCCCTAATCCCTGGAAATATTACTACCATGTGAGCACCATAGTGTTTATCAGTTAGAACAGAGACTTTTCAAAAGAAGACTGGCTAATAGCCAACAAACATATGAAAAAATGCTTAACATCTCTTATCATCAGGGAAATGCAAATCAAAACCATAATGAGACATCACTTAACTCCAGTGAGAATAGCTTTTACCAAAAAGTCCCAAAGCAGTAAATGTTGGCGTGGATGCGGAGAGATAGGAACACTCATACACTGCTAGTGGGACTGAAACTGGTACAACTTCTGTGGAAAATAATATGGAGATACCTCAAAGAGCTAAAAGTGGAACTACCATTTGATCCAGCAATCCCATTATTGGGCATCTACCCAAAGGAAAAAAAGACATCCTATAAACACATCTGCACTAGAATGTTTATAGCAGCACAATTCACAATTGCAAAGATGTGGAAACAACCCAAGTGCCCATCAATGCATGAGTGGATTAATAAAATGTGGTATGTATGTATCAGGGAGTTCTACTCAACCACAAAAAACAATGGTGATCTAGCACCTCTTATATTATCCTGGATAGAGCTGGAGCCCATTCTACTAAGTGAAGTATTACAAGAATGGAAAAACAAGCACCACATGTACTCACCATCAAATTGGTATTAACTGATCAACACTTACGTGCACATATAGCAGTGTCATTCATCGGGTGTCGGGCAGGTTGGGGGGAGGGGGATGGGTATATTCACACCTAATGGGTGTGATGCTCATCATCTGGGGGATGGATATGCTTGAAGCTCTTGATTCGGGTGGGACAAAGGCAGTATTTGTAGCCTAAACATTTGTACCCCTGTAATATGCTGAAATAAAAAAATTCTAATAGAATGTTTGAAAAAATATAGCTGTCTATTTTCTTGGATTTAGTATGTAAACATTCAGTGGCCTACAGTTAAGGAAAGTTTTGTCTCTAATTCTTGAAAATTTAAAAGTTATCTATCTCCTTTCCTTTCCTCTCTTTTTTTTATTTTATTAATTTTTGTGTAGCTGTGAACCTACAATATAATTTTGAATGGTAGAGGCAATAGTCAGTCTTAATGGAAATGTCTCTAAAATGTTACCGTTAAGTATGATATTTGCTTTTTTGTTTAAAGACAGAGTCTTGCTCTGTCACCTGGGCTAGAGTGCAGTGGTGTCATCATAGCTCACTGCAACCTCAAACTCCTGGGCTCAAGGGATCCTCCTGCCTCAGCCTCCCAAGTAGCTGAGACTACAGGTGCATGCCACAACCATGCCTGTCTAATTTTTCTGTTTTTAGTAGAGATGGAGTCTCACTCTTGCTCAGGCTGATCTCAAACTCCTGACCTCAAGGGATCCTCCCTCCTCGACCTCCCAGAGTGCTAGGATTATAGGTGTGAGCTACTGCACCCAGCCTACTTTTAGTTTTTAACTGATTATTTACCCTTCTGTTAGGTGGGAAGCTATAGATTGTATTTTTGTTCTTTTAGATATAACCTTAATTTTTTAGCACTTACTGTGCTACAGAGAGATTTTAAAGTTATCAACTATTTTTTTTATTATTTCAAATGCAGTATATGTTCTAAGCTATTCTTGCCTGCAGCAATGATTAGGTGTTTGCCAAATTGTAATTTTCCTGTTCTATCATTCTTTCTTCATTTACTAATTAAAATTCTACTGTGATAAAGAGCTGTCTCTTCTTCATTAATTTATTTATTCATTACTTACTTAAATCAATGGGAATTCATGGTTATTTATTTTATTCTTTGAATTATAATCAATTACCATTATTATTTATTTCATTGCTCGAATTGCTGCTGTATGTCACTGCTGTGGTCCCTCTGAGCTGACAGCACTAGGAAATATATATACGTGTGTTTACGTACAGGTATGTGTATATTCCATACACATGTACAGACAGAAACATATACATATACATGGATCTGTATCTATTTCTTTCTATACATGTATGTATGTAGGTAAAACATGAGTTCACCTCCAATGCCAAATCAACCTGCTGCAATTCTAGTTGTCTTCCTTTCCCTATTTCTAGCTCTTTTCTTCAGTAGTGAGAAACCTGGTTCTCATTTTTTTTACTTATTTATGTAATCTTGGTATACACATAAAATAATTTCACAATTACAGATAACCTATGAAGAACAATTCATGACACAGTGAAAAACAAATTCATTAACTTGAGCACAATATTTGTGAACAGTTCTATTTGCATACTATACGGTATATAGTATTTAATCAAAATACTAAAAAATCCAAAGTTACTTGGGTTGCCTCGTTTCTACTCCAACACACTCAGTGTGATGTCCAGTGTTGTCTTGCAAGAGGATTGGCCTATCTCTATTGACCAATCTTGGCTGCTTAATCACAAGCATCCTCATCATTTCATCCAATTGGTTGCAGCAGACATCCGCTGTAATTGATTGACTAGGTTTCATGAAGCTGTAGTGGAGAATACCAGTGCGGGACCACCAAACAGACACCATTAGCTCTTTTTTTGATGAATTTTGGACTGTGTTTTGGACTGTGTTTCAGCACTTCATCTATCCAGCCCTCGTGTTGAACACTTCAGATTGTCAAAAAGAATCCACTTTTCATCACACATAATACGATGTAGATATGGTCCGCCTTTATGTTGCCACAGCAATGAAAGGCGAGGTTCAAGACGATTTCTCATCTTTTTTTTTGAGCTAGAGTCTCCCTTCTGTTGCCCAGGCTGGAGTGCCGTGACATCAGCCTATCTCACGGCAACCTCAGACTCCTGGGCTCAAGCGATCCTCCTGCCTCAGCCTCCTGAGTAGCTGGAACTACAGGCAGGCACCACTGCACCCAGCTAATTTTTTCTATTTTTAGTGACCGGCTAATTTTTTTTTTTCTATTTTTAGTAGAGACAGG
>CAUYSK010094468.1:0-11481 GCA_963575035.1 Avahi laniger | reverse complement strand
CGTCCAATCGGCATCGCCTTTTCCCTGTCCAATCAGCATCCCTGTCCCCTACCCTCCGTCCAATCAACATCCCCCTGCCCCCCCCCCGTCCAATCAGCATCCCTGTCCCGCTGTCCAATCAGCATCCCCATTCTCCCCAGTCCAATCGGCATCCCTGTTTCCTTCCGGTCTAGTCAACATCCTTGCTTTACAGATTTGCACACAGCCACGCCCCTCTCTGGGGTGTGTGCGCTGTGAGTCGGAGCACTCCCTCTGGAAACCGGGCTGCTCCGGTGGGGACAGACTTCCCTAGTTACCACCCTGTGACCTTGTGTCAAGTCACTGCCTCCCAAGGCTTGATTTCCCCAAAGGAGGGCCAGCGACAGCGCCCACATTAGGAGGCCCGGCCTGGTGAGCCCTGAGTGGAGGAGTGGAGGCAGGAGGAGAGCTCGGGTCTCGGCCACGGCAGGGCCACTTTGCTGTGTCCGAGATTCCATGGGCACAGGCCCGGGCTCGGTCTGGACCACGATGCAGCTGCCTGCTAAGTCACAAGGCTTCTGAAGTTCCCACCGTCCATAAGGGGGTCGTTTGCTCGGCCGCCCATTTCGGTTTTCCACAATAGACGTTACCGAGCGCTGCTGAAGCGCCCGCCGCCGGGCACTCCCTGCCCAGGTGGCGACGCTAGCCTCGGGCAGGAAGTGGACGGCGTGTGTGCTCCGCGGGGCTCTTGCCAGCAGCCCACAGCCTGAGTCACTGGTTCTGGGAGGCCTGAGGTTAATAGTCTGTTAAGTTGAAAGAACTTCCCCAAGGACCGGACACAGGATCTGACACGATGGCAGTGGCCAGGCACCAGCAGCGACACCCGCGTATGACAGTGTTTTCCCAAGCGTGGTGACTGCTCACACCATGGTGGTGAATAGCGTGGTCTGTTGGATGCGCTTGGTCAAAAGTCGAAACTCTGCTCTGACTTTTGTGTGTGCGTTTGTGGAAATGGGCCTTGTTCGGGGTCTCTCCACCCTCATGTCCCGGCTCGCTTTGCCCTGGTCCGGTTATCAGAGGCGCATGGCGCTTGTTGCTTTGCGCTGACCCTCTCGTGAAAGCCTCAGATCACCCGTGGGTAGGTGCTGTCAGTGTCTCTGTTTTGCCTGTGAGGAAACTGGGTCTCCGGAGGCGGAGTGAGCATGCGCTCACAGGCTAGGGTAGAGTTTAGTTTCCAGCCCAGGTTTATTCGATAACCACGTGCAGGCTCTTAACCCCGGGGCCATGCTGTCTTTGCATGTGAGCCCGAGAAGTCCTGTTGGGGAGAGATGTGGCTTCAGTAAATACACACCCATGTATTTAGCTAAGGTTTTCTGAACACCATTGTGACAAGTATTGTCCTTAGCCCTGTGGGAAAAGCAAAACACCCAGGTCTGCCTCTGCTCGGAGGGGCTGAGGCCCCAGCAGGGCGTAGAGAACAGTAGCTGAGGCTGAACACGGTGTGGACTCGCGAATGGCGAAACCGCCCCCCATGTGCTTTGCCCCCCGTTGCGGGCGCCCGCCCTGCACACGGCCCGCTTGAGAGTGAGGGAGCAGTGCGGGGGTGGGGGAGCCGCAGCAAGGACAGGGAGCACTGGGAGGGCCACGTCGTGGGACTCACCCCCGTGCCTTACTGAGTCCCCACAGGCCAGGGACCCCTACCTCATTCCCCGTGGGACGTTTGTGGTGGCCTGCCAGGGCTGTCCAAGCGGCGGGGGCGGGCATTTGGGCAGAGAAGCGGGAAGGTGGACGCTAGGGTGCCTTTGGGGCCCTGTGTGTCACGCGGTTTGAGGAGGGTGTGGCAGGTGTGTGGGGCTGCACAGGGGGCTGAGATCGCCTGCACGTGCAGCTCCTGGAGAGCCAGAGAGCCCCGCCAAGCGGGCGGTTCCTCCCGAGCCCGTGGAGCCTTCGGAGCTGTGGGAGTCGGGCGCCGGGTGGTCAGTGCTCCCGACAAGGTCCTGTGGCTGACGAGGGCTGCTGGGGAGAGTGGGGGCTTGGTGGCAGCGGCGCAAAGTGAGGGGACGATGCCAGGGGTGTTATCGGTGTTGGCCCTGCAGGCTTTCTGATCGAGTGCCGTGCAGGTGAGAGGGAGAGGGAGATGCCAAAGTGTAGGGTCACTTTTCTACTGGGAAAGAAGAAAGTGTTGGTGTCTGTGCTTTGTGTGTGCGTAAAAAGAAAAGGCGACTCCTCAGGGAAGTCAGAGAAAAATGTCTGGCTCTGGAAGGGTGCATAAACCCTCTGCCGTGTCCGGCATGTGGCTTCTGAAAGGGGAGAGTGCCTTATTTTAACTGTTCGTCTGGGCAGAAACGTCCGCGGGGAGGGAGCGGCCCATTAACAGGCGTCCCCGCCCAGCCTGCCCGCACGTCCCGCAGGTAGTAGAGCCTTTAAAATCCAGCCGTCAACTTCCAGGTGTACGGTCACGTCAGGATGCAAACCGAAAAGGAAGCGTGCGCTCAGCTTCCTTAGATCAGGGCCCGCGCGGCTGGGCGCGCTCCTGGCAGGCTCCTGCCGCGGTCAGTGGCTGCAGCCATTCTCGGGGCTGCGGGCTCCTGGCCGCCTTGTCTTCAAGGGGCTCCCCTAACGGTTGGGGGAACGGGCCTGTCACACAGGTGTGCGAGCAGGGGGCTGGCCAGGGCTGAGGAGAAGGCAGCGTTCCGCCTTTGATTGGGCGGGTGGGTCGTAAGCGGTTGGAGATGTTCAATAAGGTGACTTTTGAATGGGGATTTGAGCAGTGAGAGGCGGCAGCCGGCCGACGGTCTGGGGACGAGGTTCCTAGAGCAGGAAGGGCAGCTGTGGGGGTCCCGGATGGCCGCAGATTGGTGTGCTGGAAGGACAGGTGGACAGACGGACGGAGGGACCGAGAGACGGACATGGAGTGGGTCAAAGTGGAACCTCGATAGCGCTAGGAGTGGTACAGCCAGAGCCCAGCGAAGTCCCCCGAAATGCAGCTTTCGGTCTCAGCCTTCTGCACGTGTCGTTGGTCAAAACCACGCCCCGGGGATGGGCTGTGCACGGGAGGGACGTCGGGCCAGACAAGAGTGGCGGCGTCCTCGGCGCAGCGCGTAAGGGGCGTCGCGCTCGGCGTGTGCAGCCGCTCTTATCAGCAAGGCTTTTAGCACTCGGGTGGAAGTTCCCAGAATAATGGGCAAAGAAAAGGAATGATATATTTCCAAAAGTTACTGAATTTAGCCAGCTATCCCGAGAAAAGCCCATGTGTGCTATTCTTTATTGTGCAGAAAAATTTGTTTCTGTCACCATCGTGTCACCATCAGATTAAGCTGTCGAGGCAGATGGATGCGGCGAGGTGCGCGGGCGCCGGCCGATTAGCAGGCTGCCTGCGCCTGGCACCCATCCGTCTCGGCGCGGCCGGCTCCCCACCGGCTCCCCACCGGGCCCCGCAGGGGCGGGAGGCCGCTCCCAGGGCGCCACGCCTGAGTTTGTGGCGGGAGCCGCTACTTGGAAGGAACGTGCAGGTTCTCAAATTAATGCTCCTGCAGTTCAGCGTCATCTGCCCCCTGGGCCGCGGCTGGCCATCGCGGGGCCGCTCAGCGAGGGCACAAGCTCTCAGCACCGGGTCTGTCCTCACCGGGCCACAGCAGTTTGCGGGGGACACGCGGTGCTGAGACGGGGTGTCCTGGGCGGCCCCGCCCCTCGCCATTCTACGGCCTCCCGGAGGACCCTGCTGACACCCTGCCGCTGGCTTCGGCCTGCCTGGGCCTTTGAATCACTAGTTTAATTTTCTTTGTTTTCTGTTTATCTTCACAAGTATGGGCTTTAAAGACTCCCTGTTCATGTTTTTTTTTTTTTTTTAATTATTTACTTTTGCCACGAGTGTAATTAGAACATTTCCCGGAGCCTCTGTTACTTCCCTTTACACTGCCGTGACCACGGCTGTCCTCCCAGCATTCTCCGGATTATTTGTCACTCCAGAAAAACCTCCAAAGGTTATGTTCTAACTTCCCCAGCCATTTTTCTATTCCATGTGCGGAGATTTCTTGCCACTAAGACTCCTCTCCTTGGAATCGGGTCCTTTTTCTCTGGCCATGAAGGTCGTGACAATTGAATCAGGGTGGGTTCTTGGAAACATTAGTGAGATATGCTTTGATTTGGGCCAGAAAGAAGAGTCTCCGAGTTTTTGCGAGGCCACCCTGCCCGGTGGGCTGGGCACGGGCTCTCACTCACATGGGGACGCCGGTTCCTCAGCGAAATGCTGGTTCACTGGTCTGTTTGGTTGTTGGTGCGCGTTACTACTCTGGCTTATTCTGCATGACTCAGGACAGGAGGACCCTGTCCCCAGGCTGCCCAGGGTCACCCAGTAGGCAGCTCCGCTCTCGGGACCTGGGCATGTCGGGACCACCTCTGAGCGTTAGTGCCTCGTGGTGAGAATCTTCTTATGTCATGCCCTTCCACCTCGAGGGACAAGATGACCAGCCCCAACCGCAACTGCTTCTGCCCCGCACGCCTGTCCACCTCCTCCTTCTATCCCTGAGAGCACCTGGGAAGCTTCTGAAACCATCTACGCCCATGCCACACTGGATGGTGGGGCCCGGCTGCCCGGCACAGGAAGTTGCCCAGGGAGGACCAAAGCAGTCTGGGCACTCAGGCACAAAGGCCGGCGAGAGTCGGCCGGGTGACGTCTTCTCTCCCGTGGGAGGCACGGTCTGGAAATGCTCCAGGCTGGCTCCTCCCTCCCACCCGGGCCCCGGATGAGGTGGGTCTTCAGGCTCACCTGCACCCTGCCCAGCTCCCAGCCACATCCCCTTGGGCACTTTGTCTGGAAACTGCGCACTGCGCTGTGCTCTGAGAGACTGGGGGCCCTGTGTCCCCTCTTCCTGGGGCCACCCTCTGCGCTACCCTCGGTGAACCTCTCTGACCCCAACCCACACGCAGACACAGCCCGCGGCTCCCCCTTCTCTGACTTCTTCCACGTCTCACTTCTTCACACACAGCTGCAGCCCCGTGATCCCTCTCTGCCCTGGGCTCTCCACCCTTCACGCGGTTTTCTGCTCTCCCTGTGTTGTTTTCGCCTCTTCGTGATGGAATTCCAGACCGGAGGCTCTCCCGGGCCAGGCGGTGGCTTCCACTTGATGGAGGCCCAGCAAAGCGGGCTGGACATGGTGTCGTGGACGGAACTGTGTCCTCAGCTTCCTTGGTTAGTCCTGACCCCAGTTCAGCCGTATTTGGAGATAGGGCCTTTAGGAGGTAGATCAGGTTAAATGAAGTCGTGGAAGTGAGGTCCTAATCTGATGGGACTGTGACCTGTGTCCCCACCATGTGAGGGCCCAGTGAGGAGATGGCTGTCTGCAAGCTGGCAAGAGAGTCCTCCCCAGAAACCGAATCCGCCAGAACCTGCATCTTGGACTTTCCAGCCTGCACAGTCATGAGAAGATACTGTGTGTTGTGTAAGCCGCCCAGCGTGGCGTCTCGTTACGGCAGCTGGAGCAAACCAACACGCAGGTGCAGTGCAGACCAGAGCCGGGTCAAAGCCACAGAACTCATTAGGGGTTTGGGAGTGAAGCTGGAATTTTGGGCGGAGGATAACCTTGTAATCAGAGAGTGCTCCAGAGCCTCTGTTCTCAGTTTAGCTCTTGGCATCCCAGAAGGGGTACGTGTGTCTTGGAGTAAAAGACAAAGAATAAACAGAAACCCAAATCTTATGAGCAGAAAGCCCATTGTGCAGAAGAGGGCACAGCTGGCAGGGCAAGAGACAGCAGAGACCTGGGGGCTGCAGGGGGCCTGGTGCTGCCCTGGCCCTGGCGGATGAGCTGTGGCAGCTCTGGGAGGAGACCCCGGCTCCAGTGCCGAGCGACCAGGTTTCTGAAGCACAGAGAGTGGCTAGGGAGCCAGTCCGGGCAGGTTGGTTGGGACTTGTTTGTTAGTTGGTTGAATTGTTTTTCTTTCCTGGGGATTGGTCAACATCGATTCTGATCTGCCTGGCTCCAGGAGCAGCATGTGGTCATCCAGCTGGACACCAGCTAGAGTCCTCAGAACCTCGCTGTCTGTTGATGTGGGGCAGAGATATCTCTCTGAGAATACGTGGAGGTCTCTGTCGAGTCAGGTCTTCTTGAAAGGCCACTGCCCTTCACTTTGCCAAAGCAGCCTGCGTCACACCCGTGGCCATGGATAAGGGCACAAAACAAAGGTAGGAGGTTGTTAAATTTACTTTTACCCAGCTCGCCAATTCATGCTGTGCGTTGTAGATCTGCAAACTGTATCAGATCCACAGGGATTTTATGATTGTTGCAAGGAAAACTCAGATTGCAAGCTTTGCTCCTGACGGATCTCGCCATTTCTGAGCTCCAGCTATGCCCCCCGGGCCCCCGTCCCCTTACCCTGCAGGCTGGCACCACCCCTGCTCTGGGGCCCAGCTGCTTGGTCAGTGCCGGTGAGGCCAGAGTCATGGGTTCGGGAATGTGCTGTTAGTATTTAAAGTGTGGATTTGGATGCTTCTCAGTTACCTCCTATTTATTTATTTATCAGCACAGCTATGTTTGTTTAATTCCATAGTGAGAGTCTCTAAGAATATGATTAACCTTCAGGGTCATCTTATAATGTAATTATTAATGATTGATTCTGCTTATCCTTGAAATCGATAAGAGAGGCACAACGGCTTGGTGTGTAGTTGGGCTTGATTTCTTACATTTCGTAAACACGGTTCCGTGACAGCAATCGTATCGGTTTATTGCCCAGAACGTGTTTGATGAATCTAACGTGTATGATCAGTTTTGTATAATTATTGTGATTTGCAGTGTTCCTTACATGACTTATGTTAATATGGCAAGCGGTGTTAACATCTCCTGCCACTAATAGTTAGGGTGGGGACGTGTAATAATTGATCTTCCTGGGAGTGCTGTAGTGTAGAAACAATTCAGGCTGTTGGAAGTATATTTTACAAGTGTGCATTGGGCCTTTGGGATGTTATATTGAAAAACCCAATTGTACAGTTACCATGGGAACCCAATTAGAATAGATTGCTTGATTTTTTTTTTGTCTTTCATCTTGACCAAAAATCTAATGTATTTTAAATGTTTTCATATGGAATTGTAGCCATATACTGACTTGTTACACCAAAGTATTCTGTTTCTTCTTTTCCAACTTCAAGCTGAAATAGTGATAAGATCTCTAGTGGATCTTTATGAGGAAGTCTCCTAGAAAGATTTAATAAAATTTTCGTGGAAGTTTGTACAAGTGGAAGTAGTGGAAAGGTTTTTAACAAACGGGAGCGTGGATATTTTCCTGTGTCTGCAGACAAAGGCCCTCGTGTTCCTCACCGGGTGGGGGACACAGGTGTGTTGCTCTGATTCGGGCAGTAGGTCCCTAAAAGGCCCCGGATTGCAGAGGGGTAGAGACGGTGGATGGTCTCAGGACTCTTCCCTCCACGCTGGTGGTCCTCACGCTGTTTGGTCTCAGAGTCTTTGCACACTTAAAACTTGTTAGAGACTCCAAAGAGCTTATGTGACTTACAAATTAATATTTGCCACATTGGAAATTAACATGAGATATTTAAAAATAATAATTCAGTTAAACAATAATAACCCTATTAAATTTTTGTATAAATAACATTTCTGTCGTTTTTTCCTTTCCCTCCCTCATTTCCTCTCTCCATCCTTCTTTTCCTGTTTTTCTTGTATTCTTTAAAAATTCTGTGTGCCAATCCATATACTAAAGAATATGTGAGGTACATGCAAATTATGACGTAAAAGTAGTAATCAGGACACTCGCCAACTTGCCGCCGATTGGGCACCTGTCTCGAGGCTGACCCTGTGCGGTTCCTCTGTGGCCTCCTCTGCCACCCGCCACCCTGCCTCTCCTCACCCCAAGGCCATCGCGATTTTGAAGTTTGTATTTATCACTCCCTCGCTTTTTAAATTTATATAGTTTTACTGTATATCTTTATTTTTCCTGCAAGGTTTCCCTTGGCGCTGCTTGTTTTCGACCTTTATAAAGAGGATATTGCATTATGTGAATATTCTGAGACTTGCTTTCTTCCATTCAGAATCATGTTTCTGAATTTCATCTGTGCCGCATGTAGCCGTGGTTGGTTCATTTCCGTGCGTTGTGGCATTTCTTCGTGTGTCTGTGCCACAGTTTGATGAGATGCTTCTTTATTCTTCTGTCGGTGGCATTTGGATGGTTCCAGTGTTTGGCCGGGATCCGCAGCTGCGATCACTCCTGTACGTGGCCGCCAGTGCACACGTAGAACAGCTTCTCCTTGGTGAGTGCTCAAGGGTGGAATTGTTGCACTGTTCGCGCCCAATGCTACAAGACAATAACTGTTTTGTAAAAATGGCGAAAGCAGATTAGACCCCTATCGGTTCATCCGTATCCTTACTAAAGCTCGGCGTTATCGTACTACTAATCGTTGCTAACCTACTGGGTGAGCCTCCTTGTGATCTTCATTTGCATTTCCCTGATTCCCGTGACACTGAGCATCTTTTCACGTTGCCATTCACGACTCCTCTTCTGCGAAATGCCTACGCATACCCTTCTGTCGTTATCCCTGTTGGGTTGTCTTGTTCTTATTTATCTGTAGGAGTAGTTCGTATCTACTGAATTCTAATCCTTTGTCAGTTATAAGCTGCCATGATCTTCTCCCAATTTGTGGCTGACCTCTACACTTTCTTTATAGTGTCTCTTGATGGACGGGAGTTCCTAATTTTAATATTGTTGAATGTAACTGAATTTGTGATTCTTTCCCTTTATAGTTTGCACATCTTACGTCTTGTTGCAAAAGCTCTTCTTATTCCCAGTCTTAAAAATTCTGCTCTATGTTTTCCTTTTCGTACACAGGTCTAAAGACTATTTGGGATTCATTTTTGTGTGTGGCGTGGAGTGGAAGTCCAGGTCTTCTGTAATACAAATGATCAGTTTCTCCTGCACCATTGGTTGGGCGACTCCTCTTTTATGGCTCTGCTGGGCCCCCGCTGCGGAAAGATGACAAACAAATGACAAGAGAGACCCCACAGAACAGAGGAGAAAGGAGGAGTCACTCAAGAAACGATGCTGGAGCAACTGATTGTTTCAAGTAGATGGTCTGTTCCGGGCTCTCCTGCTCCACGGATGTTTTATTTGGGTATGATGCCACGGTGCACTAACTACGCAGCTTCAGGCTAACTCTAAAAATTGGTGGGGAAGTTCTCACATCTTGTTTTTCTTCTTTAAAGGTGTAATTCTTTGTGGGCCTTTGCTCATCTAGACAAATTTCAGAATCAGCTTGTCAAATTCTTAGAAAAAACCCTTTTGGTATTTGGAGGTCCTTGGATCCGTTGATTAGTGTGGGGAAACTTTTTCATTACGTGGATCTTCCTGTTTGGGATTGTGCTCTTGCACTCTGTCTCTAGGCCTTCTTTGGGGCATCTAAAATTTTAATAATATTTTTCATACAGGGCTTATACACCTTTTGTAACATTTTCCCTAGGTCCTTTTTTGTTGTTGTTGCGATTGCTATTATAAATAGCACGTTTTTCTGTAGGATTAGATTTTTCTTTATGACTGGTATATGGAAATGCTATTGATTTTTGTGTCTTCATTTTATATTTAATTTCCTTTCTAAATTCTTTTTAAAATTTTAATATGCCCATGTGTATTCTTTGATTTTTCTATGTAGTCAATCATGTCACCTGTGAATGAGAGTTTTGCTTCTTTCTTTCTACTCTGTAAATCATTTCTTTCTTTTATCTACCATATAGCACTAGCTAAGATCTCCAGTTCCATTTTAAGTAGGGGTGGTGATAATTGATATATTTACCTTGTTACTTACTTTAAAGGGAAAGCTGCAAATTTTTCACTACCAAAATGATAACTTGCAATAGACTTTTTAGTAGAAAGGAAATTTCTCTCTCTTTGCGTTGTCTGAAATTGTTTTTTTCTTTTTCTTTTCTTTTTTCTTCCCTTCAGTAGGTAAACACAAAACTGTCATAAACTATCTCAGAGCTAAAAAAAACCTCAGAAATCTCTTCCCTTTCTTCTCTGCTCCTTGAAAACATTTTAAAAGTCATTACTGGGCTTCGAATTTTATAAAGTGACTTTTCTGCATCTATTGAAATGATTATGTGATTCCGACACCCATATCTGCTAGTGTGGATCATTGCTTCTATAGATTTATTAATGTTAAATCATCCTTGTGTTCCTGAGAGGAACCTTACTTGGCTACTAAGCATCATCTTTTGAACACCTGTTCGACTATGCCCATTAATGTTTTGCTTAGGATTTTTGCATCTATGTTTATGAGTGAGATTGGCCTGTGTTTTTCTTTCTTATAGTATCCTTGTTTGATTTGGGTTTCAGAGATATTCTGGTCTTATAGAATGGGTTAAGTGCTCTCCATTTTCTGTTCTTTGGGAGAATTTAGACAAAAATGGTCTTTTCTTTGACAATTTGGTAGATTTTGCCCATATAACCTGGTATTTGTGGGAAGATTTTTTAAATGTGTGGTTTTTAATTGCTCTCATAGTTTTAAGATTTTTTAATTCTTTTTAAAAAAAAACTCTGGTTAGGTTAATTATATGAATCCATGTTTGTTTGTATGGTGTATCTTTTCCCATCCCTAAACTTTCAGCCTTTGTCCTTATTTTGAAGTGTGTATACAGCGCATAGTTTGTTAAATATCCCATTTGATAATCTTCATCTCTTAAATGAAGATGTTTAGTCCACTCACATTAGAATAATTGTGCTTGAGTTTCATTCTATCATTTTGCTGTTTTTCTTCTAATTATCCCATCTCCTTTTTTGTCCATTTCTAATTTATTCTGCTTCCTTTCAGATTAATAAAGTACTTTTTTATTTTTTTCCTTTCTTAACTTCCCAGTTATACATACCTGCATTTTTTTCTTAGAGATGAGCCTAGAGATTACAGGGTAACCCTAGACTTGTTATAGTTCACTTAAATTGCGACTTTACACTTCCTCAGTAATGAAATACTTTACAACACGTTATACTCCATTTTCCTCCCTCTCTCAGCTGTTATATGTTGTATTTTAATTGTTTACACGTTTTAAAGGCAGGAGTCCTTGCTGTTGTTTAAGCCTCAGCATCCACGTGGCGTCTCCCGCACCTGCCCTCCCAGCACTCTTGTTGCCTCTCACGACATTCCCCGCTCTGGGCTGGCTGACTCTGCTAGACGAGCTTTCTTAGGGTTTTTTTTTGTTAATTTATTTATTTTTATTTATTTATTTTTTTAAGGCAGAGTCTTGCTTTCTTGCCTGTGCCAGAGTGCCACGGCATCATCATAGCTCACCGCAACCTCAAAGTCCTGGGCTCAAGCAATCCTCCTGCCTCAGCCTCGCAAGTAGCTGGGACTACAGGTGCTTGCCAGCATGCCCGGCTAATTTTTCTGTGTTTTGTAGACAGGTGTCTTCCTTTTGCTCAGGCTGGTCTGGAACACCTGGCCTTCAGCGATCCTCCTGCCTCCGCCTCTCAGAGTGATAGGATTGCAGTCGTGAGCCACCGCGCCCAGCCTCTTTGTTTGTTTGTTTCAGTGCTAGT
>CAUYSK010094462.1:0-18144 GCA_963575035.1 Avahi laniger | reverse complement strand
CAATTAATTTCTTTCTATTTTTGGTAGAGATGAGGTCTCGCTCTTGCTCAGGCTGGTCTCGAACTCCCGAGCTCAGAATGATCCGCCCACCTCGGCCTCCCAGAGAGCTAGGATTACAGGCGTGAGCCACCGCGCCTGGCCGGGTATTTAGTTTTTAAGAAACTTCCAAAATACTCTCTGGGGTGGCTGTACCATTTTACATACTTACCAGCAATATATGAGTGATCCGATTTCTCTGCATCCTCACCAGCATTTGGTATTGTCACTATTTTTTATTTTAGCCATTCTGATAGACGTGTGATGGTAGATTGTGATTTTAATGTGTACTTCCCTAATGACTAAAGATGTTGAATATCTTTTTCTGTGCTTATTTTCTATCTATATATTGTCTGAAATGTCTGTTCATGTCTTTGGCCCACCTTCTAATTTTTTTAACTGTTGAGTTTTGAGAGTTCTTTATATAGTCTAGATACTTGTCCTTTGTCAACTATGTGGTTATAAATAGCTTTTCCCTAGTCTGTGGCTTGTGTTTTCATCCTCTCAATAGGATCTTTTGCAGAGCAAAAGTTTATAATTGTGATAAAGTCCAATTTATCCACTTTTCTTTTTATGGACTGTGCTTTTGGTCTAAGAACTCTCTGCCTACTGCTAGATCCTGAAGATTTTCTCCTGTGTTTTCTAAAGGATTTTCTATTTTACGTTTAAGTCCATGGCACATTTTGAGTTAATTTTTGGATTAGGTGTGAAACTTTGGTTATAGTTGTTGTTCTTCTATTCTTTTTTTTTTTTTTTTTTTGGCCTATGCATCTGCCATCGCTTCAGCACCATTTTGTTCAAAAGGCTATGTTTCCTCCATTGAATTGTTTTTACACCTTTGTCAAAACCAGTTGTGCAAATTTATGTGATCTTATTTCAGGGTTCTCTATTCTGTTCCGTTGATCTATGTGTTTATCCCTCTGCCAATACAGGTTGACCATCCTAATCCAAAACTCTGAAATCTGAAATGCTACTCCAAAATCCTAAACATTTGGAGCAACAGCATTCCGAAAGTGGACAATTTCACACCTGACCTCTTGTGACAGATTGCAGTCAAAATGTAGGTGTACAACACAAAGTTTACCCAGCAACCCCAAGGGAAAAAAGACCCTCCCATCCCCCATCAGCTGCGATACATGTTTTCTGCACACGGCCAGATTCCTCCATGCAAGCACACCCACAGAGGGTAATAAAATGGCACATGTGCAAGCTGTATGTGCTAATGGTAGGTTCTTCACAATGCCCTATAGGGCCAAGGCCTACATGCATTAACTCACTGTGATTTTTTGCTTATTCTCTGTTGTGAGATGTAAAGATATTGTTGAAAATGTCAAAAAGGCCTGCAAATATCCCTGTGGATAACAGTGATAAGAAAAAGAGGAAGCATTTATGTTTATCTATAGCACAGAAAGTCAAGCTGTTAGAGAAACTGGATAGTGGTGTAAGTGTGAAATGTCTTGCAGAAGAGTATGGTGTTGGAATGACCACCATATATGACCTGAAGAAACAGAAGGATAAACTGTTGAAGTTCTACGCTGAAAGTGATGAACAAAGGTTAATGAAAAATAGAAAAACACTGCATAAAGCTAAAAATGAAGGTCTCGATCGTGTATTAAAGGAGTGGATCCATCAGCGTCGTAGTGAACACTTACCACTTAATGGTATGCTGATAATGAAACAAGCAAAGATCTATCACAATGAACTGAAAATTGAAGGGAACTGTGAATATTCAACAGGCTGGTTGCAGAAATTTAAGAAAAGACATGGTATTAAATTTTTAAAGATTTGTGGTGATAAAGCTTCCACTGATTGTAAAGCCACAGAGAAATTTATTAATGAGTTTAGTGATGATGATGAACAAGGTGGTAACTTTGAAAGATTCTGTATGTCAGATGAGAAAAAAATGTCTGATCTCCTAACATGTACAAAAAATATACATTTAGAATCTGTCAATAAGGTGGAAGAAGTGGATATCAAAGATGTTTTTAACATAAATAATGAGGCTCCAGTTGTTCATTCATTGACTAGTGGTGAAATGGTTCTGAATCAAGGTGATTATGATGCTGAAGATGACATTAACACTACAGAAAAATTGCCTATAGGCGACATGGTGAAAATGTGTGACGGACTTATTGAAGGACTAGAGCAGCATGCATTCATAACAGAACAAGAAATCATGTCAGTTTATAAAATCAAGGAGAGACTTCTAAGGCAAAAATCATTGTTAATGAGGCAGATGACCCAGGAAGGAACATTTAAAAAAACCAGCCAGCAGAATGCCTCCTCATCCCTAGAAGACTCACTTCCTGGTCCGTCAAGTGCTTCTGATACTGCTTCTTACCTAAAAAAAATAAAATACAGTGTACAGTAACCTTTTAATCAAAACACAGCATTGTAGGTGGAGACTGAAAGAGCGCTGTTGTTGGCTGTTGCTGTTGTTTGACAGCTGATACAGGTATTCTGGTGGTGCTACTGTGCTGTGTAGTTACCCTGAATATATTAGTTTTTCATTGTGTTAATGGTATATCATTTTTTACTGTTAAGTACTTATGTGTGAATCATTGTAGGAAAATTATTGCTTATTGGTAGCATATAAATTCAGAGCCAGAAACGATTGCAATGCCAAACAATCACAGATTGTCCACATAGGTGGCTAAAATAGTGACACTTTTGCTTTCTGATGGTTCAGTTTACACAAACTTTGTTTCATACACAGATTATTAAAATGTATAAAATTACCTTTAGACTATGTGTATAAGGTGTACATGAAACATAAATGAATTTTTTGTTTAGGCTTGAGTCCCATGCCCAAAATACCTCATTGTGTATATGCAAATAATTCAAAAATTTGGAAAAAATCCAAAATCCAAAACCCTCTCTGGTCTCAGGCATTTCAGATAAAGGATACTCAACCTGTACCACACATTCTTGACTGCTATAACTGTATAATAAGTGTTGGAATCAGGTAGACTGACTCTTTCCACCTTATATTTTTCCCCCAATTTTTTGTTATTTCAGTTCCTTTGCCTTTCCATATAAATTTTAGAATTATCTTTATATCTAAAAATATATCTTTATATCTAAAAATATATATGTATAAATATATCTTTATATCTAAAAAAAATCTTGTTAGGATTTTGATAGGAATTGTATTTAACCAGTTATATCATTTTGGGGAGAATTGACATATTGCTACATTGAGTCTTCCAGTCCATGAACATGGCATGTCTCACCATTTATTTAGATCTTCTTTGACTTGTTTCATCAACATTTTTTAGTTTACAACATATATATTCTATACATGTTTTATTAGATTTACACCTAAGTATTTCTCCCTTTTTTGAGTGATTGTAAATGGCATTTTATTTTTATTTCCTGTGTCCATGTGTTCATTGCAAGTATATAGAACTGCAACTAATTTTTAAATGTTTATCTTATATCCTGACACTTTGCCAAATTGGTCCTTGGCATTTTTTTGTAGATTCTTTAGGATTTTCTGTGTAGATAATCATGTCTTCTGCAAATAGGAACAGTTCTGTTTTCTTCCTTTCTGATGGGTATGCCTGTAATTCCTTTTTTTTTTTTGCCCTATTGCACTGACTAGAATTTCCAGTGCTATGTTGAGTAAGAGTAGTAAGAGCAGACAGACATCCTTGCCTTGTTTCCAGTCATACAAGGAAAGCATTCAGTCTTTCATCATTAAGTATAATGTTATCTATAGGTTTTTCGTAGATGCTTTTTATCAAGTTGATGAAGTTTCCTTCTATTCCTATATTTTTGAGAGTTTTTAATCAGGAATGGTGTTGAAATTTGTCAAAAGCTTTTTCTGCACTGATTGATAAGATTATGTGATTTTTCTTCGTTAGCCTGTTAATATGTGGATTACATTGATTGATTTTTGAATATTGACTAGCCTTGTATAGTTGGAATAAATCCCATTTGGTCATGGTATATAATTATACATTGTTTATTGGTTTGCTAATATATTGTTGAGGATTTTTTCATCTAAGTTTATGAGAGTTATTGGTCTGTAATTTTATTTTTCATACTTCCTTGGTTTTAATATAAGGATAATACTAGCTGCATAAGATAAATTGGAAAGGATTTGTATTCTGTTTTCTGGAAGAGATTGTGTAGATTGTGTTCATTGTGACATATTTCTCAGAATGTATCTTCATCTTCAAGTGATGCATGACTATATTTAAAGTAAGTTTCTTATAGACAACATATAGTCAGTTGATGCCTTTTTTCCACTCTGCCAATCTCTCTTCTTGGTGTAGTAGGCCATTTAGATTTAATGTAATGTTGATATGTTACAGCTTAAGTCTGACCTTTTATTTTTTGTTATCTGTTTGTTCTGTTTATTATTTCTCTCTTTTTCCTGTCTTCCTGTGCTCAACATCATTAATTGTCAAGGAAATCTAAATGAAAAGTATAATGAAATGCCATTACTCACTCACCTGAATGGCTAAAATTAAAAAGACTGACAATATCAAGTGTAACAAGGTTGTATGAGAACCAGAATTCTCATATGTGGTTGATGATAGTGTAAAATGGTAAAAACACTTTATAAGAAAATGATGTTTTTATAAAACTAATTATACACCAATCCTATGACTTAGCTTGAAGCCTAGGAATTTATACACAATCAATGAAAACATTTATACCACAAAAAGATTTGCACAACAAAGTTCACTACAACTTATACCCACAAACTAGAAACAGTCCAAGTATCTATCAATAAAAGAATGGATATATTGGGTATTTTCATACAGCAGAATACTATTCAACAATAAAAATGGACAAATTATGAGTTCTATGAGTAGCATAGTATGTGGCTCACAACAGCCTCAAGTACTGTCTATGCTAAGCGCTTCATGCATTTTATCTTATTTAGTCCTTCCAGCCCTATGAGATAGTCACTATTATTATTGCTAAGTGCTTTGTGTATATTTTCTTATCTAATCCTTTACAACTGTATGAGGTAGTATTCTGACACAAACTGGTGTACAGAAATACAATTTCATTCTGATGCTAACCATCCAGAGTTAGCATCAGACTCCACAGGTTTAAGGGCACAGTCCCCCATAAAACTGTCTTCACTTCAGAGGCCAGATGCACTTCTGACCAACTGGCTCCAAGTTTAAGGGTTTGTAAGACTCCTTCAGTTTCAATAATTGCTAAAACAAGTCACATGACTCAGGAACACACTGTTTTATCATTATAATTTTATTAGAAAGGATACAAATCAGGACTAATTAAATGAAGATACATGATGTGGAGTCTGGGAGGGTTCAGAATGCAAGGCATCTTTGACCTCTCCCTGTGGCATCACCCTCCTAGCACATTAATGTGTTCACCAACCAGGAAGCTCTGCTGAGCTTGAGGGGTTTCATAGGCGTGATTGACTGAATCATTGGTCATGTGATTAGACTCTATCTCCAGTCCTCCTCCCCTCCCAAGAGATTGAGCTGGCTCAAAGTTCCCACCATCTAATCACATTGTTGGTCTTTCTGGTGACCATCCCCCATCCTGAGTCATCTCATCTCTTAGCATAAACTCAGGTGTTATCCAAGAAGCCCATGAATAGTAAAGACACTTCTACTACTGAGGAAATTCCAAGGAATGGTAAAAGTCTGAGGAAACAAGGACAAAGGCCAGTCAAGTTATTTTATTCAATAGGTCAGCATTAGTACAGTCCCCACTTCACAGGCAAGTAGAGACCTAAATTAGTTGTTCAAAGTCACACAGCTGGTAACTAGTAGAACCAGGGCTCAAAACGTAGATATATCTGAATATAATCTTGATACTCTATTGTCTGAAAGTAATTGCCATATGCTATTTGTGGAATGAATAATAGGAAAAGATTAAAAGTGATTCTGAAATTTCTAGCTTGGGGGAACTGAGAATGATCAAGACCTTCTAAAGAACTTCATTGGTCCTAGATAACATTTATTTTTGTAGGTCCTATCCCTTATTAAAATGTGGATATATCCCGCATCAAATATTTCTGTGCTGAAAGAATTTTGAAAGGATTTTAAAATTTTTACTAAAATCATTTGGCTATATGCCCTGAAGTTATGATAGATTGGATTTCATGATAATCATAGTCCATAGGTGGAATGTTTGCAAAGTGAGAAACTTGAACTTACAGATTATTTTCAAATGTAGCCAAATGTTGTTAATACCAGTGCATTAGTTCAGCACAGCCTAAACTGCTAAGAGACCTCTAAATACGGTGCGTACAGAGCCTGGTCATCTGGGGCTGGCAGGTCATCTCTGCCCTCTTCAACACAAGACTTCCACCTTAGCATCAAACTCCAGCTCTTGCCTTATGGTCTTCATCACAGCTGGGACAGAACAGCCCCATTGCACAATAGCAGGGAGCATCATTCACACTTCAATGGGAATGGGCCCCCTGGAGTTGTCCAGTGCAGTAGCCCTGGCCAGTGTGTAGGGAGGAAATGAAGAACAGCCCAAACCTACCACACAAGCAGAAGTGGCAGGTATTGCTTGTGCTCACTTCTCATGTCCAGAACTTAGTCACATGACCAAGTCTAGCTTCAAGAGTTTGGGAAGTGTTGTCTTTTGCTCGGTGACCTTGCACCTCCTTAAAACCCAGGAGTTCTATTTATAAAGGAAGAAGGAAATACTTAATCACTGTCATAATTAAATAACCAATGAAGTTAGCATAAATTTACATTGGTAGATATTTAATTAAATATTGATTGTGATTTTATAGTTTTCTGAATTCTATAAAAAAAGGGGGGCGGGGAGGCTGTGCTAAACATTTTTTTTAGGCTCTTGGAAAGCTTGTCAGCTCCAGGTGCTGTGCCTGGTGGATATAAGATCTCTGTGGATGTTGAGGCCACTAACCCAGAGAAGGAACACAGGGGGACTACTCATCTCTCTCTGCCTGGCCCCTTTTCTAGTCAGGAAGGCAGCCCCTGCAAAAGAAGTCTGGCTAGGTTCAGTATGCAATGTGTTGGCCTCAGGGAGTGTAGACACTCAAACATAGACACTAACTAATCCTCATGTAGTTGGGGAATAGTCGGTGATGGCGGGGAGGGAGTGGGAAGCTGGAGAGTACGGAATAACAACCGGAATGAAGCTCAGGGCTAAGAAATTGGAAAGGGAGACAAAATAACATGGATAGATAACAATGGTAGGTTTCAGAGCAGATTAAGAAAGTCATTAAGTTATCAATGGCAGTGCTGTTTAAAAATAAACATAGCCTTCAAATAGCCCTGGGCTCTGAAAGAGAGGCTGAATTATGTAAGATCCTGTCCCAGGGCACCTACAATTTATAAATAAATATGTGTGAGGTGGAGAAAGTCACTCAAATGACTTAGTTCTCGGTCCTCCAGCCTGAGAACTAGCCTGACGTGAAGTAGCAGGAGCCCTAAGCAGGGAGGGCAGACATCGGGATTCATGCTCTGCCTCTATCACTATTTATTTGAGAACGTGAGCCTTTAGGTAGTGCATAATTTAATCCCTGGATCTCCACCTAGCCTAGTGCCTGGGACCCAGTAACTTCTTAGTAAATATTTGCAGAATGAATGAATGATTTGTCAAATAATTTGCTGTGTGTCCTTAAACTGAGAATTTGTACCTGAGGTCTTATCCAAAAAAGGAAATAGTGGGACAAGGTGGCTCCCAGGTCCCTAGTGACCAAAAATTTTCAGGACTTGAGGACTGATATTGGCCTATTATCACCCTAAAAAGTGTGTACCTCATATGATGCTGAATCAAATCTAAACCCAACCCACAAGTCTCAGCTCAAAGATGCCTCCTCCACAATGCCTTACCTCCTTTTCCCTCAACAAACTGTACCTCTGCTGATTCTCTTCTGCCTTGATTATTCCGAGTTGGGTTTGTCAACTCCCCTCCCACACCCAGGACTGTGACCTGAGAACACAGAGTAATAGCTAACACTTGCTGTGTGCCGGGCACTCTAAAAGCCTTAAAATCATCAGTGCTTTTACTATCTTAATGACCCATAAAGCAGGTACTATTACTATCCTCATTTCACAGATGTGGTAACTGAGGCACAGAGTGAATAACTTGCTTACCGTGGGACTACTAGTAAGTGGCAGGGACAAGATTCAAATCTGAATAGTCAGGGTCCAGAGTCCTTGTCCTTAACCAGGACCCTGTCTTACTAATCTTTAAATACCTCATAACAGACATCTCGTGGTTGGCACGTAGTAGGTGTGCAGTAAATGCTTGCTGAATAAATTAACAGATAAACCAATGCAGTAAGTAAGAAAGCTGGGTATCAGAAGGGCATGGAGTTCCCTTGAGTACCCATCTGCCTACTGGGCCTCACCCTTTCCCCAATTATATGGGGTTAGTGTGTTGTTGCATCTACCCATCCTTCCATCCATCAATCTCCCACTCATCTGTCCATCTACTCACCCATCCATTCAATGAGTATCTACTGTCCTACCCCACATCCCTCTACACTGGGCACCAGGGATACAAAACTGAATTGGCACAGAGATGGAGACATGTATCCACAGATAATGGCAGTACAGCATGACATAAGCTACCCAGAAGAGGGAGCCAATAACTCTGCCTGGGCAGGTCAGGGAATACTTCCTAGTCTATGGCACAGAGATTCAATCTGGAGTTTTTAAAATATGTCTCCAGTTCCCTGGTGGGTGAGGGTCCTGCCTGACCACAGCCCATGTAGTTGGAGACGGAACAGCTTGTTCTCCCAGCTGCTGGCTATAATCCTGCCCTGGGGAATCCATATCTCTGTCCATGATCTGAATCCTGGTGTTCTTGCTGGCTACCCATGCTCCTAGATTGAGCCATACTCCTTTGGACCCTAATTCTGAATGTTGACCCTAACCCTTTAGTGCCAGGCCCACAGCAAAGCATGGCCCCTTTGCCCTGTCCCAGTAGGTCCCACCCTTTCCCCATCAGCAGTAGCTGGGGGCCCAACATGTCCCTAGGCATGTGCTAAGATACAGACCTGGAACGGTTCAGTTCCCTGATTGCCAGTATCACTGACCTTCTCCTCAGCCTCAGGAGGTGCAGGCCAGACTATGCCAGGATTGAGGCTGGAGCAGGTCCCTGAGGGCTCAGGCATGCTTGTGTAGACTCTACTTGTCAGTGATGGCCTGGCCTCAGAAATCATCCAGACCCCTGTCTACCCCGAGGCTCAGGCAAGGGCATACGGTGAACAGACAGAACTGGAACTCAGGGCTCCTGATCCCAGTCAGGTGTGATGTTCTTTTCATTACGGGAGCAGGGTTTGAAATCCATTTTTAGCAATGGAAGCTTTCCCAAGGAATCTTACCATTATAGGAAGCAGAATGGCTCTATTTGAAATAGGGGTAGGGCATCCAGAAGGTCAACTTCTTGATCTCTCCTTCCCTGTCTCAGCATTTAAGTTGCTTCTGTTAAACCTGTCTTATTTTTTATGTCATTAGCTCTGAATAGTGAAAGTTGGTCCAGTGAGATCTCAAGCCCATGTAGAGATGGCAGCCACTGCCCTCCAGCCTGTTTCACCTACTTGCTTCACCTTCCGCACTGCAGCCAGAGACCTTTCAAAAAACCCAGAACTGTCTGTGCCACCCACCAGGTTAAAAACATTCATTTGTCCAACAATATTTATTAAGTGCTTTGACTGTTCAAGGCACTGAAATAGGAGCTAGATGTGTGATGAATAGTCCCTGCCTGTTTTGGGTGGGCGGGGGAGCCAGCAAACCTGTTGGCAATCAAATAAATCACTAAACAGGGTCTGGTGATGGAGCAGGAGAGTCCACAGAAAGGCTGGTCTCAGGAGGCTGAAGGACAAGCCAGTGCCAGCCAGGAGAAGAGGCCATGTTAAGGTTTGGAGTGGTGGCTCATGGGAAACAAGCGAAGTTTGGATGATGGTGCCGTGAGATGAGTCCAGAGAGCCCCAAAGGTCACTTTCAGGTCTTTATCTTAAGAGCAAAGGGAATGCAATTGAAGGGTTTTAAGTAAGATGGTGACACGATGGCATTTATGTTTCAAGATCCAGCTGGTTGTTACGTGGGGAACAGACTGGAGGAAGGCAGAGTAAAGGCAGAAAGGCCTCTTAAGAAGAGATTGTTGTAGTCTAGATGAGAGGTGACGGCGGCCTGGGCTGGGCATGGGGGCGGCAGTGGAGATGTTGGGGGGGGGATGGAATTTAAGATATATTTTAGAGGTAGAATCCACAGGCCCAGCCAATGGATTGGATATGGGGAGCGAGGAAAAGGGAGGAATCGAGGATGCAATACCACCTGTGGGCCCGGACAAGAGGGGCCCTCCCTTGGGCCCTGTGCTATAGAGGCCTTTTGTGTCAACACAAACACATACATAGAGTTTTAAAAAAAAATTCATGGTTGCCTTGACACTTGGGAGCTGTGCTCCGCATGGGTACTGTGTGTTCCATACACTTAACCCTCCTGCCTACCCTCATTCAGCCCCAGGGAAACACTTTTCCACATATCTTGCCCTATGTCCTCAAAACAAAAAAATGGTGTATTTTGCATACAATAAAATACACGCATTTAAGTGCCTAGTTTGAGAAGCGTGGACAAGTGCACATACCTCTGTGACCACCACCGACCCAACCATGGATATCGAGCATTTCTATCATTTCTGTGACATGGCTGTGTCTGAGGGTTGTGCTGCTGCCTGCACCAGAAGTGGCCACTGCCCTCTCTGGAGTACGGGGGGCATGTGAGCAGCAGAAGTTCCTGGGTAAGAGAAGAGACACATCAATCAGCTGGTCCTGTGAAGACTTTTCTCACAGATGGCATGAGTGCATAATGGGGTATCACTTCCCAGAAGAGCAGAGAGTCCATTTTCTTACTTCTTTTTGTGTTCCAATTCATGGTCTGGGAGGAACTCAGGAATTGCTCAGTATTTGCAGCGTTACACATGGCAGCTAATAAATATTTTGCGATGTTAGGCAATTCACACCACTCTAACATTTGTTTATATGTAGGTCTAGTTGTCACACGAGTGAATCATGACATTGATTCTTTATGGACTTAGCTATTGCTTTTAGGAATGATGAAAATCACAGTATAAGTGGTAGTGATTTATATGATGAAATAAAAATATATTTTATATGTGTTTATAATTTTTATAAATTTATTTTAATATAAATATAATTATTGTGTATTATGAAATTAATTACATGTTCCTATAATATTTGACTATAACATATAAAACTCATGATATAATTTTTAATTTAAATATTGCTCTAAGAATTTTATTTAGAGAAACTATTGTCCTGGGAAACAGGGCCTGGCCAGAAAGGTGGCCACCCCCTTGCCCGGCACACAGCACACGTTTGTGGGGACCCTGGTGCTAAACATTCGTAGATGGCCTGCTTCTGGGTTGGGGTTTAGTATGTAGCAGAGTTCCCTGACTGCGATCTATTGAAACTTATCCCTCAACACAAGGGTTTATTGACAATTCCAGTTGCTACTGCCTTAGCAGAGCAAAGTGGTTTTTTTCATTACAATGAATAACTAAAAAAACCCCTAAAACCTGCAGTGCCTCAACAAAGGTTATTTAATTTTGGATCTTATTGTCCAAACTTTTATGAAATAAATAAATATTTATGAATCATGTATTTCCTTGTACTCACATATTACTGTCCATGAACAGAACAGTCATTAAATTCAGTCATCTTTGATATTTTGTCTAATTTCAATCATAAAAAATCTATAGTTTTTGATGAAAGAAGCCAGACACAAAAGAGTACATACTATATAATTCCATTGACACGAAGTTCTAGAAGATGCAAAACTAAACTACAGTGACAGAAATTAGATGGGAGATGGTGGTTGCCTGGGATGGAGGGGAGGAGAAGGGAAGTTGCAAATAGGAATAAGGAAACTTTCTGTGGTAACAGAATTAAACTATATCCATGATCAAATTGTGGTGGTTACATAGGTGTAGGTGTATACATTTGTTAAAGATCCTCAGACTATGCACTTAAAATGTGTGCATTTTGTGTTATGTAAAATATACCTCAAAGTTAATTAAGCAGATTTTTATATCTTAATATATAAATTATTTAACTTGATGCATAACTTGGGAATATTTAGACTTATGGTATGTGGGCCCCATTGTATTTTTGCCCTGTTTCCCAAGGACAATGCCTCTGTTTCTGGCAGGAGCACTTGGGCAGAAGATGTTGCTGTTCACTGAGATGAAGAAAGCACAGGAGGGTTTGGCTTGGTGGGGGCAGGGCTGGTATTGAGGGGGCTCGGTTCAGGAGTGCAGAACTGGCTGTGCCCATTGGTAAAACCATTGCTTCTCCGAGCCCTCTAGCCACTGAGCTGTCTGGCCCTTTCCTTGGGATATGCAGATCCTCCCGCTTTCCAGGAATGACAGGTTAGTACCTGGCACAGTGATGGGCCATCAGGATGCTGATTCGAAAGCAGGGGGACAGGTTGGCGCCTGCACCCTGAAATGTGTTTAATATCAAAGTGTTGAGTATCACCGCTCATGGAGGTGGGGAAGGAAGCACTTGAGTCAAGGGTTCATTTTCAGAATATAAAGTTGGAGTTGACTATAAGACATCCAAGTGGACATTTCAAAACAGTATTATAAATATGAATAGAAGTTGAGAGGAGAGGGCTGGGCCGGAGATGGCTTCCGTTGGCTTCCGTTGCCTGCAGAATTAAGTCCACACTCCATCAGGTGGGCAGTGCAGGTCTGTATCATCCAGCTTCCACCTGGCTCCCTCTGCCTCCCTGCCAGGACCCCCAATCCATCTCCACTGGCCACCCTCCTCCTTGTCGTCCTTCAGGACCATCTCACATGTCTCAGCCTCCTGCCCACTGCCCCGCCTTCCACTGCTCCTCTACACACAGGAGAGCACCCTGCCTTCTACATCTGTTTGGATCCCTGCCTGCCGCACTAGGCTGTGAGCTCCTGCAGGTGAGAGAAGGGGGATGGTGGCTCTCTGAGCCGAGCAGAGACTCTGGCGTGGGGCAGTTTTCCAGTAACTATTGAAGGAAGAGATGGTGAGACAGAGTCCTGACTGTTTACCACAGCCCTATCCTCATGCATAGTCTCTGTGCATGTTGAGCCACAAATTTAGACAAAATAAATTTGGTCTTCTCAAAAGAATAGCCTCTTTAACTGCACAGACCACTCTTTCCACATTGCTTCTTACTCTGTCACTGTCTGAGAAAGAGCACACAAAAAGAATGGGGGAGACTGGTCAGACAGAATTGAATCTCAGCCTGGACTCTTGTGGGCTGGGTGCCTTTGGGGAAGTCACTTGACTTCTCTGAGCCTCAGATTTCTCAGGTGTGAGAATGGGATAACAGAACCTACCTCATAAGGTGGATGTGAGGACTGAATGAAATAATGTGCATAAAAGTGTTCAATGGTTACCAGGCAGAGGGGAGAGGGAGAATGGGAGTTATCGTTTAATGGGTATAGAAATTCAGTTTGGCATGATGAAAACATTCTGGAGATGAACAGTGGTGGCAGTTTCACAACAATGTATATATACTTAATGCCACTGAACTGTGCACTTAAAAATGGTTAAAATGACAAGTTGTATGTTATATATATTTTATCACAATAAAAAAAATAAATATGTTGAATGATAGAAGACATCCCTCCCCTGCCCCCTCCCCAAAAGGGCTCAGCATTGTTCCAGGTACACAGTGGATGATCCGTGCATCTGCATTTCCTTTTCCCTCCCTTCTGGATTTCTCTCCTCTGGGTTCCAGGGCCACAGCCAGGAAGCAGGATGAGGGAGCACAGGACGGGTGTCGGGAGCGGAAGTGATTAAACGTTGAACAAGGATCTGGTGGTTGTGGGGTCAAAGCCAGGACGGCCCGCTGGGGAGGCCAGGCATGAGGCCCGGGCTGCCTCCCTGCCTGAAAGGAAGAAGGATGTCCGGGGGTCAGGGATGACACTGGTGGTTTTGGCCATGGGAGAGAAATGAGATATCTAAATTAAGGAGGAAAAGCAGGCAGCAGTTGCAGGATGTCCATATTGGCCTATGCTGCAAAAATAAATGCATCTGGAAATAAATACATACGTAAATAAATAAGTACAGATTTTTTTTAAAGCTCTCAACTCCACCTTCTTGCTCCACTTTACCAAGGACAAGGGCAGCATAATAAGCTGAGAAGGGAAACAAAGAGATTTTAGATTCCAGCTGCTATGGGGAAATTACAAATGAGGCCTGACGCTATCTTTGTTTCTTTTTCATTATGAAAAATACCTTGCCTGACATGGGCACCCTGCCACCATTGGGAGAGCCGTGAGAATCCAGTTTGTTCCCAAAACACTACCACAGGGAGGTGAGGTCACAAGGGAACATTGCTTTCCCCCAAGGCAGCTCTGACCAAAAATAAGTAAATTAATAAATGATAAATAAACAATGTCTTAGAAGAAACACTGAAGTGGGTATCAGGGCACATGGCATGTGGTCTGGGGCGTTCACATCCTAGCTGGTTGCCCTGGCCTGAGTCACTTTCCCCCTCTGTACTTTAGCTGTTTCATGTGCAAAATGAGGGGAGGCACTGGATGACCTCTGAGGGTGCTTCCATCTCGGGCAATATCTCTAATATTCTGTGGGTCTAGGATATACTCTTCAGGCCCTTGAAGAGCACAATGGGAGTTGGAGAGAGGAAAGAAAATGCTGAGCTGGATAGTGGAGCTGAATATCCCAGAGTTGGAAGAGAATCTGAGATTTCTTCAAGCTCATTCATTCATTCATTCATCCATCCATTCAGTATTCCTACCTGAGCCTGGCCCTAGGTAGGGAACTAAGGAACAGAAATGGATCAGACTCAGTCCCTATCTTCTTGGAGCTCACAGTCTGGGGGACGGAGAGGTTGACCTGGGGCTGAGGCAGGAAGGCAAATGAATGATTATGTTATCAAGGGCTATGAGCTGGGGACTGAATGTGTAGAGTACAGTAGTGCTGAGTGAGCAAGACCTGCTCAGCTTGAGGAGGCCAGAAAAGGCTTCCAGATGAAGAATCTACTCAGAGTAAGTAGAAGTTCATCAGGCAGATAAAGGGGGAAACAGCAAAAACCGCTTATACGCAAGTGCTGCTGTGTGATTCCAATCCTAGGGCACCAATGTCCTGCTTTACAGCAATTCAGGTAAAGATATCCCAAGGTTTTGGAAATTATTAGACCCGAGTTTCTCAAACCTGAGACTATATACCCCTTGGGATTGATAGATGTATTTTTAGGAGCCTGAAACTTATCTATGAAAAATTTTAAATGTTATATTTCATCTTGGTAGTAATCCAAACAGATTAAAATAAGCATATTCTGAATTGTCTGGAAGACCACCACCTGCCACGGCACTTGGGTTTTGACTTTGTGTTTGTGATGACTTTGGCGCCAGATAGTGCTACATTAATTGCTATAGCCCAACCGAGGAAAATAGGGAGGTAGACTTAAAGTAAACGATAACTTCCGTGCCAAGTGAAAGTCAAATAGGGTCTTGATGCACTGTCAAAAAGAAGATTTTCCAGGAGTTTGACCAGAGAAGCATGATGGGAGCTGCCTGCAGTACACAGTACCATGGGTGTGCCAGACTCAAAAGAACTTGCGCCATAGCAGTCTGTATCATACTCAGGTTTCAAATGGCCGCTTAATTGCAGCAAAACAGTATCTTCTGGCACACTAAATTTAAATGTTTATTTGAATTTGATAGGGTTAGTGGTTCTATTTTCCATTTATCTTGGTTTAGAGTTGTAGAATAGTTATAAGCGTAAGGACTTTATACTGAGTTTTGTGCTTATAAATAGGTAAGTGGTATTAAAATAAAAATAATTTAAGTCAACTTTGGGGTGAGTCTGTAAGAATTTTAAACAGAGGCTCGTCTATTATTTGCATTTGAGAAACATTCTGTTAGCTGCTTGGGGAGCAATCTACAATTGTTCAGGATTTCTTTCCTTGAGTCTAATGGAGTCTTTCTTGCTGCCACCTTAGGTCAAAATGACCTCCAAAAAGATGAACCATAACTATTACCACGTAGTTCATAGAAGGGTGCACAGGACCTCTAGGAGGTAACTGCATCATCCAGGGTTAGGCACAGCTCACGTGTATTTTACCACTTGCCACTGCCCCCAAATATGTACCCTCCAATGCAGTCATGTGGATGATACCTTAGCAGTATTTCCTAAACAACTTGGATAACATCCTAAATCTTTCCAAACTTCAGTTTCCTAATTTGTAAAACAGTCATGCTAATAATAATACTTTATCTCTTACGATTGTTATGAGGATTAATTGGGCAAGTGCTGGAATATAAAAATAATGGTTCTAATAGCCACCATTAGTACAAGACACAGTTCCTATTTTATCTCATTTAATCCTCCCAACAAGTCTACGTGGAGATAGTTTATCTCAATTTTACAGCTCAAGAAACAGGTTTAGGGAGGTGAAGGGAATTTGCTCACATAGCTGAACTGGGATTCAAGCCTAACTCTCAAACATGCAAATCACCTTTGCTGTGACTGTTGTACACTCATTTTTCACACCCTGCCAGCTCCGCCTGTGGAAATCTGCCTGCCTTTTAAAGACCCTTACCAGGATTAACTTCTCCTGTGGACTCATTCATACCTTTTGCTTGGCATCATGGATCTACCTTTGCATCATTCAGGGTCCATTTACCCAGGACACACCCACTGGGAGGAGAGGGATTGGAGCAGACTATCAGGGGTCTGGGAACAATTAAATGTTCCCTGGCTCTGAATCCCCACCCAGTGAAGTAACCCACATGCAGAGCCTCCTCCCAGAAAACTCTCACCCCTCCTTTTCCTTGGCCGGGTCCCTAGGGGCACACTTAGGTGTTTGTTATATTGAATGAATTGAATGGAGCCAAGAGATTTGGGCTCCAGCCCCTGTCCTGCAACTACAGTGTCTGATTTGGACAAGTCATTTTAGCTCGCTGGGCAGTCTGGAAAATGAGGTGGGGGTATATGTGGAATGTGTGCTTGGTGAAGTCTTACCAATCTTTCACATTTTCTGTTTTTAAAGCTATAGCAAGAGTATTGGCGTGAGACCTATAGCCAGATTAAGTTTCTTGGAGCAGTGTACTTCCTGAGATTATGTTTAGTGTAGTATACATTCATGAATTGTAGCAAGAAGAGGAAAAATGGATATTGAAAACAAAATTTACCATAGTTATGTTTGCCTTCCAGAGAATGCTGTATTCATCAGTAGAGATGGAAAAATTAGAAAATATACGATGATCGGCTTTTTTGAATATGAAAGGTGAGACTTTCTCCCTCACCCTTCTTTTGGTATAATTAAATTATTTTGTGATTCCTTTTTATCTCCTTTGTTAGTTTATTAGCTATAACTCTTTGTTTTGTTATTATAGTGATTACTTAAGGGTTTAAAGTATACATCTTTAACTTTCACAGTCTACCTTAAGTGATAGTATGTCATTTCACATATAGTGTAAGAATCATAAAATATCAGACAGATGAGTTGTCAAATTAAAAAATATAAAAAAAGAGGGACCTGTACAGATCCCTATTTCTGTCTGGTATCATTTCCCTTCTTGCAGAAGAACTTCCTTAAGCATTTCTTACAATGTTTGTCTTCTGGTGATGAATTCTTTCTGGTTTTGTATGTCTGAAAACAACTTTGTTTTGATTTTTTTAAAATTATATTTTCTGCCGGGCGCGGTGGCTCACGCCTATAATCCTAGCACTCTGGGAGGCCGAGGCGGGCAGATCCTTTGAGCTTAGGAGTTCGAGACCAGCCTGAGCAAGAGCGAGACCCCGTCTCTACCAAAAATAGAAAGAAATTAATTGGACAGCTAAAAATATATAGAAAAAATTAGCCGGGCATGGTGGCACATGCCTGTAGTCCCAGCTACTCGGAAGGCTGAGGCAGTAGGATCGCTTGAGCCCAGGAGTCTGAGGTTGCTGTGAGCTAGGCTGACGACACGGCACTCACTGTAGCCAGGGAAACAAAGTGAGACTCTGTCTAAAAAAAAAAAAAAAACTATATTTTCACTGGGTGTAGAATTCTAGGTTCACAATTGTTAAGTAATTTATCAAAGGTCGTTAAAACAAAGGTAGTCTGTCTCTAGCACCCACATTTTTAAGCATTAAATTGTACTGCCTTA